>VUQS01074612.1:37462-53133 GCA_015108495.1 Heterochromis multidens | reverse complement strand
GCAGGCAGGCAGGAGAGCACCGCTGGGTGATGGCCTAATTCAGCAGGGCTCAACATCAAAGAGGCTGACTGCTGCAAGGGCTTCAGCCAGTCTTACTCTGAAATGAGTACTGTCACACACACACAGCTAGTGAGAGACAGAGAGAGAGAGGGAGAGATGGAGGGAGGAAGAGAGGAGAATAAATGTAAGAACGTGGGGACTGGGATGGAGAGAAAAGAGGAGAGCCCTGTGTTGTTTAACAGTAAAGGCTTGCTGTAAAACAGAAACTGTTTCAACTTCTGTTGTGTGAACTTTTATGTTTCAAGTCACATAATCGTGCATATTTCTAAGGTCTGAAATAGTTTGAAAATAAAACCCAATAACTTCAACATGAAATAACTTGAAAATATGTATTGTATACATATATTTATGTTGCATTTATTTGCTGAGTCCATTTAATCCCTGTATGATGTTTCACAATGCATAACACTAGCAGGGACCAGTTTGAGTGATGTGCAGGTTGACTCTGGACGTGTTTGTGGTTTATAAGTCACTTCATTTTATGTGAGAGAAAGGAAAGGGAAGAAGAAAATGAGGATTCAGGACAGGTCAGAGGAGGCTTAAAGTTTTGTCTTTTGACTGTATGGATAGCACATGTTCCTAATGTAATACACCAGCTGTTCAAGGGACTGGTCTGCATGTATGCTGATGTGCAGATTAGTTTATTAGAGCGGACGGTACAGAATCATATATGTGGCCTCACATACTGTAGGCCACCTGGATCAGTGGTGTTCAGTCAGGACCTGCAAGGCGAGCAATGCCTTGCAGTTGCCTAGTGAAATCTAAAAATAAACATCAGTTAAAACTAGTGAAAGCGATCCCTCTCCTTTCATCTCAAACATTGGTCTGTCATAAAGCTTCTCTCCTTTCTGCATTACTGCCATCTTGTGGCTGTGTGAGATGGCTGTTGTCGCAGGAAGCAGGCTTTCCTTTGATTCCACTGAAATCCATAGCGTGTCTCAGTTTCATGGGGGTGTCTGTATCCCGTTAACAACGGCTGGAGCTTGTCAAGCTGAGAGGCCAGCAGCCTTTTCTTGTTCTTTGCACATGTGCATTGTGAATAAACCTCTGGTCTTTGATGGGAAACTGATGGGAGATTAGCGCGGTAGACAAGCTGCTGCTGGCTCTGCTTTCACTGCTCTGAGATCGGTTACAATGTGCACATTTGTGAAAGCAGAGCTAGCATTACCAAGTAGATGAGCTTCTGTGATTTAGCATCTTAACTGATGAGTTTTCTCTTACTGACCACCTTGTAGCGGAGTTAGAGTGCAGTGTGAAGAAGTTTTTATTAACTCTTTTAGCAGGTTATTGGACATCAGCTCCTACAATGTCTGGTTTAATAAAACAGGCAGCTTTCAGATAAGCATCTCTGAGAAATCACTTGGTTGAATGAATGTACAAAGTTTAACCAGCTGTTTTTCTAATACAGCACCTTCAGTTTATATCAATATTTTTAATCCCCCTATAGATACATACAGGTAACCATGTCACATACTGCTCAAGCCTTTTATTTCAGCTGTGATTTTATTTGTTATTAATATATTTAAAGTACTTTTTTAAAATCATGGTGTAGGCCAGTGTTTCTGAACTCATTAGCAGCCTTTTCTTTTCAGAGATATGTGGTCCTCACAGGATAGCCATCACAATCTCATGATTTTATAGAATATGATACATTACTGTATCATAAGTGTTTAAAATGAGCACATCTGCAGCAGTAATATTGATCCATATAACACTGATTTTTTTCTGCAGAATAATTACTTTTACTTTTAAAAGTTTATGCACACTTTGCCAATAATACAGTTTAATGTGTACAGAGGTGTTTTCATTGTGTTTTGTTGTTTCTTTTGCTAAAGGAATGGTTCTAAAAAAAAAATCCTTCACCCATCATGCACAGCTGATAGTAAATATTTAGTAATATAATAAATATTTATTAACTATTGAAGTAATACTATTTTACAGCGAGGAAGGAGTGCAGAAAGGTGAAAATGTCCAGGAAGAGTGCAGCAGGCTACAGGAAGCTGTCAGCATATTTAAAAGAATAACAGACAGGCAGCACAAAATGGTATGTTTTAATCTCCCTTATCCCATATCTTTCCAATTTATTGAATAATATTTCCTAATTAGTTGTAAGAAAAGCTTTTTTTGTTTTTTAGCTCAAGGAATACCTCAACTGTAAATTTCTTATTGTCTGTGGAATTAATAATTTTGTCTGTGAGTTCTGTTAGTTTCTGGGATTTTCGAGAAGTGCGACAGAAGAGAAACAGGCCTGTAATTTGTGAAGTGCCGTTTTGAGTTCTGCCGTTTTCACTTTTGTTAGGAAATTGTCCAGTTTGGAATGATAAGTTGAAGATGTGAGTTAGTGATTTGGAAATCCCCTCAATTATCCATTTTACAAGTTTTATATCGGTGTCATCACAATCTGTTGTTTTTACATTTCTTATCAATATCTATAATTTCTTTTTCTTCTATTTTTTTAATGAACAAATTATTTTAATAAATACATTGTTTTATTTGGTAATGTTTGTCATGCAATCATTTAAATATCCTCAATAATTTATCATATGCTTTAATAATATTTTTTTCTTTATATATTCATTCCTAGTCTAGTTCCAAGAAATCCTTTTTTAGTGCATCCATTGCTTTTTCTGTTCTCTAACCCGTTTGTAAGTTTGTTCCTTGTTCAGAAAATCTCTCTTTTCTTGTAGTCATAAAATATAAATACTGGCAGGTGGTCATTGAAGTCAATTATTAGTAATCAGCTCACTATATTATTATCTAAATTGTTAGTAAATATATCATCAATTAATGTTGCACAATGAGAGGTAATCCAGCTAAGTTTGATTTGGGGATATGTAGGCTGAGGCAGGATAAAGTATTAATGAAGCATTAATTTTTCCTTCCTTTTCCTTCTTATGCATCTGTGAAGTCATTGTTTATATAGATATTTGTCCCTTTGAGTGACTCGGTCCATTGTAGAATGGCTGGTCTGTCCTGTACCGCAGGAGTTTCACCATTATGGGCCTTGGTCTTTCACCACCAGGTTTACCTGTGTGATTATGCACACTAAATACTCTATCTTGTCAGTGACAGCCCACAGACTGTCACACACATTGAAAACATCAGACTGCAATGAGTTTTTGCTTTCAGTTTGTTTGGCAATTTCAGCTTTTATGTCATTGTTTTTGTGAAATACACTTTCTGGCACGGAATTAAAAAGATATATGCCATGTCTAAATTCTGTTGAAAAAAAGAAGGTACAGTAAGAAGCTTGTTATCCCGTTTTACCAAAAAAATTGCTAGCAGGGGGAACAGGTGGCCTGACTTATTTTGAAGGTATAAAATTGACCAAACAGCACCTATAAAGTTTACAGATTAATGTTTAATCAGTACAGGAACATGTAGAAACAACAATTTGTTGTTTTACCAGTAGGTTATGTGCTGGACTTCCTGTGGTCTTATCTCATTTTATTGCTAAGCTAAGCTAACCCTTTTGTCCTACTCACAACTAAGATGTGATCGCTCCTCAGAAAGTCAGGTAACTTTCTACAACAAACCATTTCTTTAAATACTAAGAATAACACTGCCAACTTAACATTTAGAAGAAAAAAAAGATTTTATGGTATTTACAGTCTTCTTCTGTAACACTAAGCAAGAATATGTTAGATAACTGGATGCTCTTTGCATGTTAAAGCTTTAAGTGGGTACCATGTGTGCAGCATATGGGCGTCCTTCATTAATATCTCTTTCTGTCTCAGTGTGCAGCAAAAAATACACGCAAGCATTACTTTGAGTGGCTGCTTAGCAAAGCTTTCTGCCTATCCTCGCTTTCTTCCTCCTTCTCTAAGTCTCTGACGCTTTTATGTTTTTCAGTCACTTTTCTTTTTGTTAAATTTCTTTTCATATGCCTCTTTCTACTTCTGAGACTACCTCTTCCCACCTGTCCTTCCTCCTTCCTTTTTCATACACCTTTTCTCTGTAACTCTCTCTTGTCTAACTCTTTTGTTCTCTCACTGGATGTAATAGTAGGCCATCTGTTGCGATGGAACGCAATGGAAACCAATATATGAGAAGAACCCATCTACCTTTATGTTTTTTACCTTTACCTTTTACCTTTTTATTTTTTTATTTCCTGCCTTTTTTTCTCTGCCTTAAGTTTTAGTGAAGCGGGTGCAGAGTATTTTTATGTCTTACACTTTTTTCTTTATCAACATAGTATACTCTATGACAAGACTGTCGTACTGTAGAGTAATACCATGTTATGAGCAAGTCAATACAGTGAATATGCAGTGATGAAATAAATTTAGCCTTGCTGACCTGGTGACTGTCCAGTGGCCAAACTTTTAAATCATCGTAATGCTAAGAGGCGCATAAAGAGAGACTGATGAATGACTAGAAGTAGCTGTGCCCTGCTTTGCCCAGCAAATCTTTTTTTTTAATACTGTTATTCTTGTTCCTCTGTGTTAAATAGAGTAAATGGAGTCACTTCAGTACACTAATATCAATGGTGAAGTCTCTCTAACAACTGCTCCACACACCAACCCCCCCTTTTCCATCCCTCACACTCTATTTGCAGGATAAATGAGGGCTCATCCCAGGATAACACCATTATTTTCTGCCTTTAGCACAGACAATGAATGTGCTGAACATTGCTACTCAGCGCTTTACATAATGCAGTGGACATATCTATGCATACACACACATGTGCATGCATGCACGCACTGGACTGCTAACAAAGATGGTGATGGACAGTGCCGTTTAGTTAAATAAACAAAATTAACTATGGGAAGTGTGTTGACTACAGAGTAGTCTGAATAATGGAGAGAGGTAGCAAAGTGAAAGAAGGAAGGATGTAAGGAAGAAAGAAGTGGAAGTAAATTAGAGGTGAGGTAAAGATTCTCTAATGTCTGTTAAGAGACTATGATGTCACATCAATTAAACAACACACTTATTACACCTGAAATGCAGTCTCAATCAGGTAAACTTTACAAAAACAACACACTTATAAGAGACACATGACAGCAGTTCAAATCATTTCAAGATTCAGTATTTGAGGGCATTCTGTCAACACAGTAAACAACTTCTCTTTCCTTTGTGCCACAACTTATTACCAGCTTCCTGTCCTGAACTGGGTGTCTGTGAATGCTCTACTTATAGGTGGTGAAGTAAAGTCTCTGTTTTATGCAGCTGGCCATTACAACTAGGCCGTGGCACTAAATATGCCGAAAACCAAAATCATGGGTTTTCAAAAACACCCCAAATGTCTGAAGTACAAATAGTTGAACATAATGGACTAGTGTTATAACCTATATATAACCCATATATAGTGTTTTTGAATTGAATACCCTTAAAGAAAAAGCTCAAACAGCTCTAAGAACAATTAATTTAAAACATTCCAATTAAAATACATCTTAAAATAATTGATAGTATCATCCAGCCTGTTGCAGTAAATGCCAGTGAATTATGAGGTCCACTCAGTCACTAGAGATATACTTGTTGGTAACAGAACCAACAGAATTTTTACATGCAGAATTCTGCAAATATTTCTTACACATACATATAAATTACATATTCACATAAAACAAACATGTAGAGCCATGTAGAGCAGATAAAACTGATAATAAACATTCGGGATAGATTAAAGTTTTTAAAGATTTAAAATTTTTAAGTCCAGCCCCCAGACAGCCTTGATTTGGAAGCCCTCCAAACTAAAAGCTGAGCCCAGAAAAGTGTTCCTTATGTCGGCTGGTGCTGCAACTATCCATTTCCAGACACACTCACAACAATACTGCTTTCCAAACACTAATGTAGCAGAGACAGATTCTAACCAGCTATAGGCTCAGACATCCACAAAATCATAATTGAAAGAAGGAAAGAAAGAAAGAAAGAAAGAAAATAAATCATGGCAACCATAAGAACAGCAAATATGTGGTCACAGTTTGACTGGTAAGGTTGAAACAGAGATTCTCTTCCTCTGAACAATGTAAAACATTAAATGAAACAAGGAGCATTTGCTTTAACAAGGTCAACTCTGGAATCTCAGATGAAAAAACCCCATTAAATGGAGCTCATACTACAATAAAAAGACTGTGCTGAAAAATGCTAAAATACTGTGACTGCCCCTGTTAGTCAGGTAATACGGATTCTCTTTGGGTTTGTAAATATGCCTTTCACATCACACAGAGTCATTTGATCTATTGGCAGTATGAAATCATTGATTAGCTTTCAGTTAGCTGAATACTTGGACAAAGAGGTCAGATCACTCAGTGTAAAAGCCACGTTAATGCAATCCATATTAACATCGCTGATCATCACCCCTATTCTTGCTTCCCTTCACTGGCTTCCAGTGAAATTCAGAATCCACTTTCAAATTCTATCATTAACTTATAAAGCTCTACATGTACAGGCTCCTGGTTATAGAGCAGAGCTACTGAGACCTTATAACAGCAGTTGACCTCTCAGATCCTCAGATCAAGGTCTCCTAACTGTCCCACGCTCCTATTTTAAAAACAGAGGTGATCCCACTTTTGAGGTTGTAGCTCCTAAACTTTGGAACAGCCTTCCTGAGCCAAACAGTTCAGCTGCATCTGGTTTGTTTTAAACTGCTGAAAACACATTTTTATAGGTTAGCTTTATCTTAATCTTTCTCCAATTAATTATGGCCACAGTTTAAATGTAATGTGTATGGAAATGTTTATGTTGAATCAATGTAAGGCTGTATGGTTGTGTCATACTGTGAGGCACTTTGTAACTCTGTGTTTTAAAAAGTGCTACACAAATAAAGTTATTATTATCATTACTAATCATGTAAGAAAAATAACAATTAAAAAGATAGTAGGAAAGAAAACAGCTGGTAGAAGGTAAATGGGAATGAGTGACAGGGAAAAGAAAGATGAGATGAACAGATGGCAAATGGATATAGGAAAGAGAACAGACAAGGGCTGTGAATGTCCCTCTTGGTTTGCAGCATCTCTCCCAGAATGTTTTTCAGCTGTTTGCAGCACCACGGACAGCATCATTATCCATAATACAGAACAAGACTCAATCTAATCCATCACTGCTTTGACTTTATTGGAGAGTTTTGGCAGTAAAAACCAGCACAGGGGAAAAGACTCTGATTTCACTGAAGTCTAACTTCTCATCTTGTTTTGATTTATTTCACACCCCCCAATTTCCCCCCTTCATTTCTCTTTTCCCTTCATTTCCTCATGAAAAAAGTCCAGATTTTCATTTATGTAAATTTTTTTAATTCAGTCTGGCTGGCTAACCTGTCAAGCAAAACATTAAAAGTTGTGCAGCAAAAAAGGGTAAAACAGGAGAATATTAATTGAAAGCCTTTATTAAATCAGTATATTATTTATCCTTTTTTCTTGTAGTTGCAGTGAGCGTTTCTGGGTATGATAATTAGTGCTTGTATGCATGCATGAGGGCGTATGTGTTTTTTTTTTCTTTTTTTTGTTGCATGTGTGCGTTATGTAACAGTGAAACAAACAGCATGAGTGAATCTCTTTATTCCATTATTTCTTTTTCATTATCTACAAAGAAGTGCTTTAACTCAAGCATCTGAAGTCCGACTACCCCGAGCCCCTTCACGCCCAGAGTCACCATGACTCATTCTTGCTCTTCCTCTCCCGTTCTCTCTCTAATTGTTCTTCAAGGAACAACAAAGCAAACCCCTTGCCACTACTTCTTAACTTCAGAAGATTCAATTATTCAGAAGAGGTAATTGTACTGAACTGTTATCTAAAACTCACTCGCCTACCCACAGACATTTACTGATGTCTTGTTAGTGCCTTAATCTCTCGTCTTATGTCTATGTTTATGAGAAATTTTATAACTTTATGCTAGGATGTGTGTGTGTGTGTGTGTGTGTGTGTGTGTGTGTGTGTGTGTACGTGTGCGCACTGGTACATGTGTAATCTGTTTGTGTGCCAAAATGAGTGTGTTGCATAATCACCTCCAGCTTCTTCGGCAGAAATTAGGAGAGGTAGAGAAACCCTTGTTATGCAACAGAGCTCACAATTTGGGTCTCATACACAGAGATAATTTGCCTGTATTAGTCTTTCATGAAAAAAATGATGCACGACAGAGGTTGAATGAGGGTCCTTTCTGACTGTAGGCTAATTGATGAAAGACAATAAACAATCGCCAAGCCAGCTCACTCCTTTGTACTTTAAAGTCATACTTTGGGTTGTCATGTATCATTGTAAAGAGTGAAATTTAGGACCAAAATCAAATAGCTTCATTTCAAGTTAGACTGACTTGAGAGTCTTTATAGGTAACTTTTTAGCATATTAGAGTTTGAATGTGACATGGTTGTTGGTACCAGAGTATTTCAGAGACTGCTTAGATTTTCCCACACAACAATTTCTAGAGTTTACAGAGAACGGTGGTGTAATGGTCTGGGGGATACTTTCTTGGGACACCTTGGGCACCCTAGTACCAACTGAGGATTGCATAAACAGCACAGCCTACCTGAGTATTGTTGCTGACCATGTCCATCCCTTTATGACCACAGTGTACCCATCTTCTAATGACAGCTTCCAGCAGGATAACGTGGCATGTCACAATGCTTAAACATCTTGAACATGTCGATGAGTTTACTGTACTCAAATGGCCTCCACAGTCACCAGATCTCAGTCCAATAGAGCACCTTTGAGATGTGGTGGAATAGGAAATTCATAGACGTGCAGCTGACAAATCTGCAGCAACTGTGTGATGCTGTCATGTCAATATGGACCAAAATATCTGAGGAATGTTTCCAGCACCTTGTTGAATCTGCACCTCAAAGAATTAAGGCAGTTCTGAAGGCAAAAATAAGTTCAACCAAAGCAAGATTTAACTACTAAGTGGCCAGTATAGGTAATAGGTGTAGGTATTGCCACTGCAATGATATGCATGCATGGATGGTTACTGTAGTAACCAGTGTGGAGGTCAAATTGATGGCTGGGCATAATCATTCATTGTTTTTTTTTAATACAAACTCCTCGTTCACTGTAATGAATTACAAATAACCAGTCTGGTAGATCTGCATATATGGAAGTAGGCTACATGCCCTTACAGGTACTGTTCTGCTAAACTCCTAAACAGGCCAGCAGCTTCACTTTAAACTCAGGGATCTCTGAGTGTTGACAGTCTTATTATTGTTACACATGCTGTTCTTCTTTCAGTTTATCAGCTTTCAATCTACTTTTCAGAAAACTTCAAATTCTACATGATTGCCATGTTGCAGCTACACATCATGACCTTGTGCTACCCTCCATGAACAAAAAAGGTATATACATTGTAATGATATTGCATGTGCTGTGGCATTTACATTTCCTTCTTTTTGTGCTTTTGCTGGATGTTTTCCTGTTACTTGTTTTTTTCTTACTTATTCCATGTACAGTGCTCCTTGGGGAGGATCCTTATAAGCCCACCTGGGTTTCTGTCCTCTTCACCTCAGATGTGTTATTTTTAGCTGTTTTTATGTCCTATTTAGCACTGGCCTCCTCCTCATTGACCTGAGTTTGTATTCCACTTGCATTAAAGGACTGAATTAAGGGACTGAATTGTAGGGTCTTTACCTTACAATATAAAGTGCCTTGAGGCAACTGTTGTTGTGATTTGGCGCTATATAAATAAAATTGAATTGAATTGAATTGAATCCTTACATATCTTCTTGTAGGTCTAGTGTAAATTTGTTTTTTCATTGATTAACATATCACCCAAATTAACTTTATAAAATACAAAGTTGTGGATCATTTGGAAGTATTTGATTTAACTTTCCTACATATTTAGAACCTGAAAACATCTTTTAAACGTTTTATTAGAGTATCCTGCATTTGACACTATTTGTTTCATAACACACAGTATCTCTGAAGTAACAAGAGTGCCAGAGGTAATTTTGACTTAATTGTCTTAGTTGGTTAAAATGATCTGCATCAGACTGCTTTGTAATTTATTGTTTTGTGATATTTTGTCCAGGAATATAAATCACAACCAATGCCGGGGTGGGTATGACAGATTTAGTGCATTTTGCCTCATCCATTGTAGCCAGGGGCTAATGTTGTAGCAATAAAAAGAGGGAAGGAAGAAAATTAGTTAGGACATATTGTCAATGAAACGAATGCTTTTTTACAGGTTTCGTTCACCATGGGAAGCACATCTCTTCTGAGTGAATTAAATGCTTGCCGGTTTGTTTTCTTAGCTGCAGGCTGGAAATTGTTATTGTTATTACAGACATGTGTGACCAGTCTGGCTTAAAAATGCAATGTGGGATTAATAATAATGAAAAAAGAAGTATCATTAGTGGCTATAGTAGGGTTATTTTAAATACTAATGAGATCATCAGGCTTGATTTAAAGAATGCTTTTCTTTTCTTGGTTATTTAACATAACGAGCAACTATCAAGGTCAGTGAGAACACTCATTGAAAGGTCCTGTGCATCACACATGGACTTCATTATTTATGTATGCATCCAGACAGGAAGAAAGGGCATGGGCTATGCATATTAGTTTCTCTATGAAATATTACTGAACAGACCTTTGATGCAGCCAAAGGAAGGCAATAAAGAGATACGGAGGAAAAGAGGGAGTGCTAAAAGAGAGAGGATGCCGGAGGTGGAGAAGAGAGAGTAAAAGAAAGTGATATGATGTTTAATAAGTTTGCTGTTCAGCTTAAATAAAGTGCAAAGAAAAAAGTTACAAACAACAACAACATAAAAGAAAATAGAGGGAGAATTCATACATTAGCTGACTTCAAAGGTTGGTTAAGAGCTAAAGACTGACATGAAAGTCATACACAGGTTTGATAAAAGAGTATACAGTACATGTATATGTATGTGTGTGTGTTTGTGTGTGTCTGCAAGAGTATGGGTGTACTGTAGATTGTTGTCCATGCTGTAAGGCCATTATTACACAAGAGCTCAGTTCTCTCTGTCACTTTAATAACTTTGGCTACTGAAATGGGCACAATCTCTTGTTTGATCTAATTTGATATATAATGGTTGATGACAGAGATACACAAATGTGTATGTCTATGTGTGTTTTTCTCTCCGCGTGTCTGTGGGTGTGCTTGTTACAAAAAGCTAAGTGATCTCCTGTTTGTTATACTGCTCATTTACTGGACAGCCATCAAATAAGTTCATACACATAAAGATTTGAGTACACACAACTACACACATGAATGACTGTCATAGCATGCACAGCTATGTGAACCATCTCCCCAGTCATGCTCATGCACAAGTACAAAGATACACACTTACACTGACGTGTGGGGAAATTAACAACCAGACATTTTATATTTTGCATGTCTAAGAAATTTTGTTTTAGAATGAATGTGAATCTGACTGTTCTACAGTCAAAATCTTCTGCAGTTTAACGGAAACTAACAATAAAATCAGAGGAAAAGCAAAACAAAACTGTGCTCCCTCAGAAAACAAACAAATATTATGTTAGCACAAGCTGTTACATCCTATAGTCACATATTACGTGACCCCCATCAGACTGAAGATAGCAGCTTGGTAACATAGAAAACAATGTGTTTGACATTGTAAAAGGTGCTTTAACTCAAACCATCATCTTTTCCTAACACCAACCAAGTAGTTGTTGTCCCTAATTTTAATCAAACAGCAAGCAAAAACCTAAAGTAAACATCAAACAAGGATCAGACTTCAGTCATTATGCAATACTTAAGTTGTGATGTTCCTCCTTCCCCTCTCCTGCATTTTAATATAGATTCATTTTGCTATTTTAACATGGAAACACTCCTGTGTCATTTTAGAAACTTACAGTACTGTGCAAAAGTCTTGAGCCACACATCATTTATGTAAAACACGGTGGAGGTCCTGTCATGGTTTGGGGCTGCATTTCAGCCAGTGGTGTTGGAGATCTTGTCAAAACTGACAGAATTGTGAATGCAGAAAAGTATGGTCAGATATAATCCACCATGCGACACCATCTGGAAAATGTCTGATTGGCTTCATGTTTCAGCATGACAATGATCCCGAACACACTGCCAATGCAGTAAAAGCATAGCTGGATAGAAAAACACACAATGGAAAACTATCAGTCATGGATTGGCCTCCATGACTGATCAGCCTGGACCTCATTATTGAAGCAGTGTGGGATCATCTTGACAGAGAACAGAACAAAAGGCAGCCAACATCCAAAGAAGAGCTTTGAATGTCATTGAAGGAGCCTGGCGAACTATTCCTGAAGACTACTTAAAGAAATGACAAGAAAGCTGCCTAAGAGAGTTCAGACTGTGTTGAAAAATAAAGGTGGTCATACAAAATATTGACTTTCAAACTCATTAGAATTGTACAAACTCTGTTTTGTCTTATGTACTGTATTTCCATGTATGTTTGCACGTTTCAATAAATTGCTGCACCAATTTCCCATTTTCCTAACAAAATAAAAAGAAATGAGGGGTAGCTCAAGACTTTTCCACAGTGTTGTACATGTTATGTGACCCCCTAGCGTCTATGTGCATACTGTAAGTGCATATAAAATGTGTGCTAGTGTCATCACTTTTAGATGATTATGAACTCTGCAGCCTGATAATATAGAAAACGATGTGTTTGACATTGTAAAAGGTGCTTTAACTCAAACTTTTCCTAACACCAACAAAGTAGTTGTCCCTTATTTTAAGCAAATAGCAAACGAAAAACTAAAGTAAACATAAAACAAGGGTTAGACTTTAGTCATTATGCAACAGTCAAATTGTGTTTGTGCCTCTTTTCCATCTCCTGTGTCCTAACATAGATTCATTTTGCTCTTTGAAAGTGGAAACACTCCGGTGTCATTTTAGCAACACCTCCATGGGTGATTTCAGTTGGTTGAAACAAATGAGTTTTTGAGAAAAATGGAGAGTGAAACACGAAACAATGACTTGCCAGTGGATTGATCAGTTATTTGACAAACAAATGACTATTTCATCCATTCTGATAACTGGTTAGCTGCTTCAGTTGCTTGTCAAAAAGTGTGTAGGCATATATTTGGGAATATGTCTCATCCTGCTAGCTGTCTCTGCCTCCCCTTGGCTCTGTGGAGTGCTGGTGCTTCCTGACTAATTGTGGCAGGCCTGTAATGTGATTGTAGAGGCGATATGCCTTGCTACTCTCTCTAACCACTCAGCCACATACTTCATCATGTTGATTCCCTTGTGTGTACTTGTGCGTGATTGTGCATTTGCATATGTGTCAAGCCCAAGCTCCTTTCTCTCTGGGTGTGTATATAGACACATTTATATATACAGGTGCGTCTGAGGCCATTTGTTTGTGTGGCTGGGTCTCGTGTGTACTGTCTGTGTGTGCAGGCGTAGGAATGATCTCATCCATATTCTCCAGGCAGCAGCAGTAGCGCTGAAATCACTCAGCTCGCTGACTTCATGCAGCACCATAAAAACTCAGCAGCCAGCGTCGTCCTTCACTAAACAGCTCCCATTACAACACTCGGCAAGGAGTGACTGTTTAAGAATATTAAATGCAAACCTTTAGTGGAAAAAAACTCATCCAGCCTCTTAAAATTACACCCAAGTCACTAACAAAAGGGTGGAAAATGGTGCGCATTTTTCATCTCTGCATGCACTCTCCTCTCTTTACTGCTGAATCATATGAACCTCTTTTTAAATCCTCCACACAGGCAGCCATCAGAGGAAACCCATGAACCACGCACTTATCCTGATTCTGTTACACATGTTTCACTTTTATTTACTCTTACAAGGGCAGGGACACCTGAAGCAGCAGTTTCTACAAGCATATAACTTATGCATGTATTTGACAGCTAGTAAGGAGTGATGAAGCTTCTGTAATCCCTATATTTTGTGGTTAGGAGCTAATATGTATCTTCCCTGGGCAGCTTGTATCATCGGATGGGGACGTGGATTGATGGAACTAAGGGTGAATAATGGCACTAACACTGATCCAAAAACCTCACACATGAAAAACAGATTCTATCTCCTCTTTTCATTTTAACTCTCAAGGTGACACTTACCCAGTACAATGTACGTGCAGCATTAAAAGAAACTTTAAGAACTTAACAACATCGCAAGTTTGAATGCATATCGGTCAAATCAGTGCTAACAATGGTAATGACAGCTGTTCAATCAAATCTTGATATCGTCACAGATTGCCTAATGTCAATTAACAACATATTCACACATTCTAAATAACATTATCTTATCTGGTATCTTAGTCAAATTTAATGTGGACTTTGAAACTCAGAGATTTCTACCCCGTTACCAAACAGTTCAATTAAATTCAATTTCAATTCAATTGTATTTATATAGCACCAAATCACAACAACAGTTTCCTCAAAGTGCTTTATATTGTAAGGTAAAGACCCTACAATAATACAGAAAAAACAAACAGACGACCCCCTATGAGCAAGCACTTGGCAACAGTGGGAAGGAAAAACTCCCTTTTAACAAGAAAAAACCTCTGGCAGAACCAGGGTTAGGGAGGGGCAGCCATCTGCCGTGACTGGTTGGGGGTGAGGGGAGGAAGACAGGACTAAAAACACAATGTGGAAGAGAGCCAGAGATTAATACTGGCTAAAACAGGTAAAAGGGATTTCATCTATGGTGCTCAAAGCATTTCTAAATATACTTAAAGCATCCATTTATCTTTTTGTCCTATTCCAGCTCTCATAGGGTGAGAGGCAGAGTACACCCTAGACATCACAGGGCCATTCATGCTCACACCTATGCCCAACTTAGAATCTCTAGTTAATCTAACCCCATGCATGTCCTTGGACTGTGAGGGGAAGCCAGAGTACCCAGAGAAAACCCATATACACATTGGGAGAACATGCAGACTCTACACAGAAATGCCCCAGTCTGCCCCACTACACCATTGCGCCAGTTAATAATAATAAAAAGCTATTTTTTTTTTGCCAAGAACTGGCTGAGCAGAGCTCTCTATTATCAATACATAAGGCTGCAGCCTGGCCTAGCTCAAAGACTACTCTGATACTCCTTTTTTTTCTCAGTTGGTATAACTGGTGGTGTAAGTTCCAACCAAGAAATAATCAGGCTTTAGTGTTGCTGGTAGGAGAATCTTTTTTTTTTTGTTTTTACATGTAGACACAGTCAGATTAGCTGTGTTTTGACTCTTCCTGGTACACTACACTAGATTCCTGCTGGATAAAGCTTTTAATGGCAGGACATGAAAGTGGCATCCATTTTCCAACTAACTTTTAGATAGAAACCAATTAAACATATTTTTCATGAGGTCGGACCACTTCTTTAAAAGTGTCTGTAGTGATAATGAGCCTTCTTTTATAATTTAAACAAAGTAATTATTTAATTTTCCCTGCTCAAATGGCATAATTCGCTGGTTGACAGCATCACATGATGTGCTTTTTAGTCTGCTTGAATGAAGTTGTATTGATCTAAGATGCCATTTTTAATGCAGCACCAACACTTCAAAATGGGTATTTTTAGTGCTTATGCCAGTTTCTAAAGATTCTCCAAAATTGAAAATGGTGTGTTTACTTGTTTTGAAACTCTGAGATGCTAACCTAAATTGAAAATACAAAAACATTTCTGATAGTTATAGTGTTGTTTTGTCCACACACACACACACACACACACACACACACACATATATATATATATATATATATATATATATATAGTGCCAAAGGCAA
>VUQS01074612.1:0-27948 GCA_015108495.1 Heterochromis multidens | reverse complement strand
CCACGTGTTACTTCTTATTGGTTTTGCTTGGTAGTTCAACTTATGAATCAGTCATGTCCTGTAAAAAACTGACACCTTTAATCTTGCTATAACAATTTATTTTTCATCAAAATGCAGTATAGCTACAGGACTAAGCCAAATGATGTATGGTGGCGCTGAATCGAGATACAAGGTTGTCCTTTCATCTGATCTTATCTTTGAGCTTGTAATCAACATTTTCAGCTTGTACAAAATTGCTGGTTGACTAGGGAAAATTACCCTTGTTGACAGTGAGCATGACAGGAATACATGTACAGATTCTTTGAGAGATGCAGAACAAAGGAAATTAACTGACTGGATGGCACATGAGTAGATTAGTCTATAGTCACCATCCTATCATAATCATAATGAGTATGCTTTTGTGTTTAGAAGTTTGCACAATGTGCTTCATAACAATAAAATTGTGAATCCGGATTGACTGACTTCAGGTTAATAAAACACTAAGACAGTAAATGGGTAAATACACCGAATGCATTCGTAGAAAACCATCCAAAACAAAAGGTGTGATTCTAGAATATGCCATTGTTATGCACTGTTACACTTTCCTGCTTTTAATACATTTCTGTCTACTACAAAAGGTTGGGATTGCATCTAAAAAATTGGTTTGGCCAAATTCTGTGGCCCCTCTGTAACTCTAAATGAATGATGGGTAAATGGTTAATGGTCTGGTACTTACAGTATATAGTGCCTTTCTACTTAATTTGAGCACTCAAAGCAATTTCTTACTACAAGCTTTATTCACTCATACATTCATACAAGCCCTTTTAACCTAACATTCAAACACACACACACACTCTGATGGATGCATCAGGTGCAACTTGGGGTTCAGTATCTTGCCCAAGGATACCTTGACACATGGACAGGAGGAGCCTAGGGTTACCTTGGACAGAAGGACAGAAGAACAGAAGAGACAGGGGATCAATTCACCGACCTTCTGATTGGTGGTCCTACCAATAATTGTGCTGTAGTTAAGATAATTAAGGCTGGTGTCAACATAAACATGACTAGCAGGACTAAGGTCATGTACTGAAGAGCATCCTGTGGTAGCTAGACCAGCAACAACACCATTTCTAGTGACTGTCAGCACTACTAAGACCAAAGATTCTTAATGGAAACCAAAAATAACTAAAATACATTTTCACTTCTGAATTTTGGAAAAAAAACAAAACAAATGGAGGTAGGTAGTAGGTAGGCTTTCAGATGGCCTTGAACTATTCATCTCATTTTTATGAAATGAGTTTGGTTGAACTGGAATTGCAAGTATGAAATGCAATTTTTGGTCTTCAAATTTTATGATACTATCTTTGTTTGACCTTTTGACCTCTACTCTGACCTTGGATTTGACCTTCCTAGTAGCAGGGAATCTGTAATTTTTAAAGCATACAGTGACAGTAGAAAGGAAGTATACCCTCTGTCAATTCAAGACTTTTACATATCAAAATATAATAAAAATAATATGGTCCTTATCAGGTCTTAAAATTAGGGATATACAACCTCATATGAATGAATATGGTATTTTGTAAAAATCAAGCCAAAATGCAGACGTGGTGTGTGAAAAAGTAAGTAAACCCTTACTGCTTCTATTAAAAAGAGAAGAATTAAGAGGGTAGGTAGCAGCCAGGTGCTGAGAATCAAATTCACTTGATTAATCGATCATCAGCACCACTATTAAATTGGAAGTTTTGGTAGTTTGCTGGTCAGGAGTATTCAGGTGTGTGTTACCATAATTCCTAGGAGGAAAGACATTAACATTGACCTTAGAGAAGCAATTGTTGCTGCTCATCAATCTGAGAAGAGGTATAAGGCAATTTCCAACCAATTTGAAGTCCATCATTTTACTGTGAGAAAGATTAT
Source organism: Heterochromis multidens (assembly GCA_015108495.1). Lineage (NCBI taxonomy): Eukaryota > Metazoa > Chordata > Actinopteri > Cichliformes > Cichlidae > Heterochromis > Heterochromis multidens. The sequence goes on along the minus strand of VUQS01074612.1, from coordinate 26,055 downwards.
TCACAAGTGGAAAACATTTAAAGAAGTTGTAAATTCACGGTGGTGGACGGGTGATGATTTGTGTTTGCAACCACAGGTACTGGGCACCTGGCAGTCATTAAGTTGACCATGAACTCCTATGTATACCAAAATATTCTAAAGTCAAATGTGAGGCCATCTGCATGACAGCTAAAGCTTGGCCAAAACTGGGTCATGTAACAGGAGCAGCAAATCTACAACAGAATAACTGAAAAAGAAAAGAATCGAGGTGTCGCGATGGCCCAGTCAAAGTTCAGACCTCAGCCTGACTGAAATGCTGAGGTGGAAACTTAAGAGAGCAAACCTCAATTAACTAAAGCATTGTTGTAAAGAAGAGTTAGCCAAAATTACTTCAAAAATGTGAGAGACTGATGAAGTCACACAGAAAACGATTACGTCAAGTTATTGCTGCTAAAGGTGGTTCTACAAGCTATTAAATCATGGGCTGTACTTAGTTTTTCACACATGGCTTCACATACTTATAAAACTAGATAATTCTTTTTATTATGTCCTGATATGAAAAACTTTAGAATTGACAGAAGGTGTACTTTCTTTTTTACCATGACTATATTAAAATATCCTTGCACCAGTGAATGCACGTAACCTTTGCATTTCTACTAGTGGTAAGTTTCGTTGTGGAGACGGCATGTACCATAGACAGACATGTAGCCAAGTGATGAAACCAACATATTTATGTCATAATGTTCTGTATATTTTGCATAATTGATGAAACTTGCATTTCTCCGTGTCACAACATACCACCTAGACACAACATCTTGACCTTGTCTGGCACACTTGACTCTAAACAAATTCAATAGTTTCTTGGGGGGGAATTCAGATGGGACAACCTTGCTGTGCTTTCTAATACAATGTTTAGTTTTCTCTATATAGACCTTTAAATTGTTACATAATGATTAAAGGTGAAATATTATCATATTAAGCATTCATAAACAGCCGAGAAGACATAAGCTCATAATTTGTGATTAAATTCTAGTATTCCACAAACCAGTGGGTGATGTTACACTTCCTATGGCTAGTGCAAGAGAGACAAAGTTTCCATAAGGAGGATGTTGAGCACAAGTGCAAGAGTTAATGAACTGTAACTAATTTGTAGTGGCATTGGTTGGCAAGGACTTCTTCCACTTAGCAGAAGAAATAGTGCTATGCGTCATTGCAGAAGCGTGGACAAACACTGTATTTTGTCTTAAGTTTAGATTGTGCTTTTTTTTAGTGTGTATATACTACTTTTTAGTTTAATCTAACAGCCAGGTACACATGGAAATTGTTGAAATTATTTTCTGATTATGAGGACCATCAATAGAAAATATATTTGCTTCCTGTAAATGTGTTTTTTTTTTTTTTTGCTGGGATTTTTTCAGTGTGTGTCATCTCCTACCCTGGTAGCCAGCTCCAGTGCTACACTTGGCCTAATGCATTAACCAGGAAACCACTGAGTCCTCTCTGAGAGGTGTTATGCCTCATTATGACAGAATAACAGAGCCAAAATGGAGTCCGATCCCTCCCAGTCGCTCCATAACAGTAATACTATCAGTGAGCCTGCAGCAGTCAAGGCTAATCCTGGCTATTTAATGTAAAGCCACACACTGCACCTCACTCAGGGGCTCAGCAGAGGCTCCTATCAGTATCCAACAGACACACACACAAATACTCACATAGACACACATTAACAAGCTCCTTGCATCCATGAAAATTCTCTCTTGATCTGCCTCACTCCTCACTGCTCCTAACACATAGAAAACAACTCGTTCTTGCTTACAAAGTCGAGCTAATTCTCACAATTTCTTTAACAGGCCATCTGATATTTAATATCCTTGCAAAAATTATGTAATTCTATTCTACATCCACTGAAAAGCATATGGCCTTATATATTTGGGAGACAAATACAGGCAACACAACCACAAGCAATCACATGAAGTGCTGCTAACTTACACTGCTACACTTTTTCTAAGGTCAAATGTGTAAAAATGTGTCAATTCATAATGGTTAACCCCAGGGATGGCTCGAGGCAGGTGGTGACAGACATAACAAAGCCTCCCTAAGCCTCTCTTGACATTTCTAATACTCAACACACACTCGTGCACGATAAACTGCACATTAAGACAGCACACACTGGCAAGACATTGTAATTTGTCTCTACTGAGCAGCAGTTTATAAGAATGTCTGTCCACGCTACCCATGATGCTTAGCATTGTAGTGTGTGCGTGTTTGTATGTGTGTTATCAAGGGGGCTGTCATGACTGCTTGGTGTGTAGTGGCTAAGAGTGGGTTCTTGTGTCCTTCAAATGACTGAGAGGGAAAAAAATCCTCTGTACAACACTGGAGCAGTCCACACAGCTACAAGAACACACGCACTCACACAAACAAGCATCTTCACTCTTTGTGCACAGGGGAAAATACAGATGTGCCTGAAGATACGTTATGCCCCCCACCCCCACCCCGACGTGTGCTGTATATGTTCCTAAATTCACATGTCCTCTGCAGCAGCTACAGGGGTCTAAACACCCTACTGAAAGCAGAGAACACAGAAAACCACTCACGTTACATTAACATAAAGTTTTGTACAGACATAGATGGCATCCAAGAGCATGTATCCTACAGACTTTTTCTTTTGTGCCACTAAAAAGCTGTACGGACCTCTGCTTCATGGCTGAAAAGCCTCTAAAACCACCACTCAACACACAGCAATTTCTGTTTATTTTTGAAAATGATAACCTGCAATTTCCACCCATTTCTACACTACTGAGGTGAGAAAGTCACCTGGGTTTGATCTTCTATAATTTCTTTTTTCATTTATTGCATAACTACTTCTGTTGTCTTTTACATAAACAGCTGATTGCAATTGCATGAATTTCAATACAAAAACATGAATAGTGTGTATGTCAGGAAAGACTGTCTGAAAAATGTATTATAATTTGATTTAAATGATAATGTGTCTCTGTTCTTTTTGTGGCAGCTGGCTTTTCACTCCACGTTCAAGTGTGGCTGTTTGGAACAGCTATAAGCACTTCTTGATTTCCTGTGTGGTTAAATATAAAGCTACAGCCTAGGCCATGAACTTGTTCTATCTGAGCATAACAGGTTTGTTAACTTGTAAAATGTCTAAACAGTTATGTTCTGAAGACTAAAGGCAGTGGTGAAAATTGGACGGGGGCTCTGTAAAAAGTTACAATATGGGTTGGTAGTAACTGGAAATACTGAATGAATTAATAAAGAATAAGAATACGAATAAGAATAGCAATAAATGTAATAATAAATGTAACATAAAGACTAAAGGCACTGGTGAACCTTTACATTTTTATTTGGCTTCATCGTATCATACTTAACACATACAAAACTGGTGATTTTCCCATTAGCCTCACATGTACTTGGTATATAAAGGTTTCTTGTGTGATGTCATTCGCACATTGCTGAAGAATTGTTCAAAAAATATGTATACTGTATACTGGTTGCCAAGTGGTTCCTACAAGTTGCTGGGTAAAGAGGGTACTGCACCAAAAACCTGCTTTTGATTACTTTGGTTGCTGGCAGGTTGCCATGGTCACCCATAGTTTCCATGGAAGATGCTGACTTAATTTCAGGTACAACCTGCAGCAACCACTCACGAACTGGTCAGTGAATATATATTTTTTCCTCTTGACCAGTGGTTGCAGACTGGACTATAGTCCTGTGTGATTTGGGCCTTGTTCACTTGACCCGACTTTCTCACCATGATTGTCACAAGTTAATGTCACATGGTTAGTGAACACACAACTGCAAAACCTCAACAGTGTTAATTAGCTAATGTTATCATGCTAACATGCTAACCTAAGATAGTGAACATGGTCGACATGCCTGGTACCATCTGCACTGTGTTAGTATGCAGATCTTTGCATGCGCATAGCTCAAAGCACCACCTATGTCACTTGTGCAAATTTTGTGGGAAAAAAATTACATATCTTACAGTAATACATGAAACCTCTGTCTGTTTGTTTGTTTCTTACTCCGTGAACTCCTCCTAGACCATCAGGAGTTGAGCAACAAAACTTGACACACAAGTACATCTTAGACCATTTAATGACCATACTGATATCAGATATTATGATGTCATCATGTTGCCCAGCAACTAGCTAAAACTTTATTAGCTGAGTTCTATCCATCATATGTTGGCTTTGCGCATCAGAAGTCATTAGAGATGCATATATTATTGTTAATTATCTTGTGGGCAACATAAAACTCAGTTAGCTAACCTGTGCAGAAGATTAAAATGGGACAGGGCCTCCGTAAAAAGTTACAATATGGGTTAGTAGTAACTGGAAATACAGAACGAATCAATAAATGTAACATAAAATTTTGTTTATTATCTGTATAATAAACACTAAGAGAAAAGTTAATTTCATCATACAGTATTCATTTTTAAATGAACCAAAATTTCCCATCAGACCACTGACCCTTTGGTTTGGTTTCTGTCTATCCGACTGTGTGACTTTGTTTGTCAGTTTTGTGTCATTGTTTTGGCCGTTCACTAAAGCTGTAATCTGCTGCTGCCCTGGCTTGCTAATAAGCTTATTCTGGATATTTCTCCTCTGTGAGTTGGTTGACTTTCAGCGGTGTCAGCGGACAGATCAACACAGAACTAGGATGACTAGAATAGGACCACTGTGCATGTCATATGATTTTATTATAATCACTTGTACTTCAACATTTGTATTTACTTTTTAATTCTTTTCATCTTTTTTTTTAATATTTCTTCAAAATGGAATGAACCAAAAAATACTACGTTTCCTACTAACTTATTATGGCTTTTCTTCTGCTTCATCTCTGTGTTTTAGTAGTGTTACCTTCAGGTTCTGGCCCTGTAACCCCCCAAATTTGCCTTCAACTCAGTGCAATTCAACTCCAGAACAACTGAAATCACCAGAGGGGATATCAGATCTATTTATTGAAGCTCTGTGATCATTTCTGGGTGACTTTAGAGTTCAGTGAGAAAATGACGGATAACACAGCTCAGTCTTCAGACACTGAGGCTATGATTTAGAGAGCAAAAGAGCAAAGAAGGGAGAAGAATGAGATAAAGGGGAAGGGGCCAGAAAAGTGACAGAAAATACCAAAAAAGAAAGAGAGGCCTTGAGGGAAGTGGGACTGTGAGCACAAAGAAGTCGGGAGATCAGAGAAGATTGGCAACTAATGAGAGGGAACTGGAAATACTGAGATAGCTAAAATGATACTGCAGTGGAAGAGCAAAGCTACTGATGAAAGATTTGAATTATTAGCCTGATTTACACGTGATTTACCCAGCATTACCTAAGGTAAGATTTTCACAAAATAAGTCAGAGACTGATAACTAACACTTTTGAAACAGCCAAGAAGGGAAGCTTTTCTTCAAAACAGTAGAAGTCAGTGTTAAAGATATTAAAATCATCAATAAATTCATGAAACTACCTGCAACTTAGAAGAAGATATAACTTTTTTTTTTTTTACAAGTACTTTATTATGGGCAGTTTTGGCTGCATCTGTATAATTTCAGCTCGAGGGGAAGATAAAGATAGTTTGGCCTGAGGGGAGAGAAAATGAGGAGTTAGAAGTTTCTGTAGAAGGGAAATGCAGACTCACATTCCCTAACCCTCTTTCCTCTGCAGACAATAATAGATTATTGCGACGCCCGCCCATATGAAGGTCGAGAGAAAGAAAGAAAACCCAGAAGAATGAATAAGCTGTAAGAAGGAGGAAAAGCAAGACTGGGAGAAGATGATTTTAAAAAATAGCATATTCACATACAGATATGGGAATGAATGGGTTTACCATGGCTATTACAGCAAAAGGCTTGTACTGTGCTTTTGCTGCAGTTTTTGAAATGAACACTTTTAATATTTACAATATTTAATTCCGTTTAATATTCTTTTCCTTTCTCAGTTTCAAAACACGATATTCAAAGTTATCATATTATTTATCAAATTACTTTTACATAAACATAAACAGTACAGCTGAGGGTGTAAGGAATGCTATTGGTTCATATTTTGACTTGATCTTGGCACAACACTATGCCTACTCCTGTATTGTGCCTTCAGAACTGCCCTAATTCTTCATGGCATGAATTCAACAAGGTGCTGAATACATTACTCAGAGATTTTGGTCCATGGTAATGATAGCAACATGGTAGCATCACACAGTTAATGCAAATCTCATATTCCACCACATCCCAAAAGTGATTTGAACTTCTAAACATCCACACATATCCTATTGGAAGTGGCCATCAGAAGATGGGTACACATGTCACCTGTCATGTCATTGCTGATGGACATGGCCATCAGCAATGCTGAGATGGTACTAAGGTACCCAAAGTGTGCCAGGAAAATATCCACCAATCCATTATAGGACCACCACCAACCTGAGCTGTACAAGGCAGGATGGATCCATGCTTTCATGTTGTTTACACCAAATTCTGACCCTACCATCAAATGCTGCAGCAGAAATCGAGACTCATCAGTCCAGGCGCTGTTTTTTCAATCTTCTGTTGTCTAATTTTTGTGAGCCTGTGTTAACTGTAGCCTCAGTTTTCTGTTCTTAGCTGACAGGAGCCATCTGCTTTGAGGTTCTACATGTTCTGCATTCAGAGATGCTCTTCTGCATACTTTGGTTGTAACGAGTGGTTCTTTGAGTTATTGTTGCCATCCTATCAGCTCAAAGCAGTCTGGCCATTCTCCTCTGACCTCTGACATGAACAAGGCATTTTCACCCAGAGAACTGCCGCTTGCTGGATATTTTCTCTTTTTTATACCATTGAAGTGGAGAAATCTCAGTAGATCAGCAGCTTCTGAAATACTCAGCTCAGCCCGTCTGGCACCAACAACCATGCCAAGATCAAAGTCACTTAAATCACCTTTCTTCCCCATTCTGATGCTTGCTTTGAACTTCATCAGATTAATTTAACCATGTCTACATTGCTGCCATATGATTGGCTGAATAGATATTTGCGTTAACAAGCAGCTGAGTGAAGTGGCAGGTGAGTGTAAATTGTAATGCTTTTGGCTTTTTTTTTCTTTTTTTTTTTACATACACAGTTATCAACTAGATACTTTTAACTTCTTGTCCACAGGCTTAAGCACTTAATGGGTTGCCGCTTTTCACATCAAGGCACAGAATTCTGTTTATGTATTACAGCTGCCAAGTCTGCTTAGACATATTCTAGTGATCTCATAAAATGTGTTACTCCTTGGTGTTAAATCTGGTCGCACGAGGACAGCAGTTGAAGACTGGTCAAAGGTTACAGCAGCAATCAAAAGGCCAGTGAGGACATTTCTGGTTCACATGCACATCCTGTCAGGCGTTGATTAGAATATAAACTGATACAACAGTGAACTGAGCCAGACATTCAGACCCAATAGTTTTAAATTTTCAAACTAATTTAAAAGAAAAATCCACCTAATCTACACACTGTACAATACATTCATGCATGAGTGCATGTTCCCGTGATTGTATGAATACACTTATTAATATAGTCTTAATTCAGTTTTGCTCTGTTTAACTCCCTCTCCCTTTCTTTTCGTCTCTGGTGGTATGTCGTTGATGCTCAGCGCAGTTATAATTGGCACCGGCCCCATGTGGCACTGTAGTGACGATCCACAGAAATCAAGGGCACACAAATGTAAACAAACACCCACACAGATGCTAACACACTTCTGCACACACACCATCCCCTTGCCTATAGGACGTGTTTCCACTTAGCACCCGTCCTGCAGGCTGCAGTGATAACCATTTCCTTGTTTTGATTTCAATGTCAGACTGATCCCATCTCCCTCCTCCACTCTCTCTTGCTCTCCCACTCTCTGCATCAAAAGCACATCGCTTCTCCCCCTGCTCCATTTGTTTCTCTCAGTTTTCTCTTGCTCTTCTTCTCTTTCTTCCTTCCATCTCAGCCTCCGTTCCGCCTCTCTCTCCCTCTAATGTTTTTATTTCTCCATCTCTGCCTTTATTTGTGCCTCTCTTGAAGGCTAGTGGCATGCAAATTATGCCCCACAAATGCAAATCCTTACCTATGTCAAAAAAGACCTCAAGTGGAGAAGAGAGCTCAGATATTTCCCACTGAAATATTATCCTTTTGTAGCATGGGGAGATTTTTTTTTGTTACAAGGTTGCCTGTGAGAACTTCAGAATAAAGAATCACATGTGTGCATTTGAATTAATGAGCGAGAACAAGGCATGATTATTTAATGCGTTTTAAAGGGGGTTGCAATATTAACTAGGGCATAGAAATAGATGCTTTTTATTTGTGTTTGCATAGTTTAATCAGTGATTCAATGTCTGAAATGTAGGACATAATTATTGTAAAGCATGTGTAACATTATAGATATGTACAGTACTGTGCAAAAGTCTTGAGCCCACCTCTCATTTCTTTATATTTTGCTTCCAAGGAGCCAGACTTTCTTGTCATTTTTTAAAAGTACTCTTGAGCAATAGTTCTCCAGGTTTCCTGAAGGTCTTTCAAAGCTTTTCTTTGGGCATTTTATGCTTTTTCACTCATTTTCAGTCCAGTCCTTGTACCTGACTATTTTGAGAGAAACGTTTTTTTGTTTGTTAAACCACTAAACACTGACCTATGAATCATTCTTTGTCCAGACTTTGTCCAGTACTGTAGCTAACAAATGATATGCTCCCATTATAATGGTGCAACAATCTATTTCTATGGGTAGGTTTTTGAAAATGCTATTCTAAGCAGATATGATGTTCGCCTTCTTAGGCTGACATTTGCTGAGTCAAATTTTGTGCCAGTCATGGCATTATTGGAAGAAATAGGAGGGCTAAAAAGAGTACTTAAAACTGTATCTGTTGCTAATATGGGCCGAATTTCTCATGGATAGGTTATTTTATTAAACTGTGCACAAAAAAATCTGAAATAAAATATAGCAACCAATGATGCAAAATACAATGCACCGAACCCTCACTTCAGAAAATTCCTATACATGCTAAGTGTCTAAATTAAAGTCTAAATGTTAATTTTATTTTTTTATTTTTTCATCCTCATTTCATATTAGTTTAGAGTTTAAATGCTTCAGATTGAAACTGACTGAAAAAACACCAAAATCCTTTATCTAACCCTGGTTAAATCACCGGTACCTGTTGTTTTAAGAGCTGCTGTCCATGGTGCTGAATTCAGCTGATTGTAATTTGATGAACAAAAGAAAGAAAGAAAAAATCTCTCCTTCTTTGTGCTGCAGTCACTGTTACAGTTAGGCAACGTTTGCATGGCTGACAGCAGCTATAAGCGATCTGGGAGTGTACACAAATTCCCAGCTTTCCATCTTCCTTCCCTCCTTTTCTTCCCTGCCATCTGTTCCTGTCTCACTCCTCCTCCCCTGCCACACTTTCTTATTCACATTCCATCGCCTGATACCCTCTCCACTCTGGTTCTCACTTTTATATAATTGCTCACTGGCTCACTTACACGCACCTTATGTTTTCATTTTACGTTCCCCAATTTCTTGTCCTCCCCCTCATTCTTTCAAAACTTTTATATCACCCATTATTATTATTATTCCCTCCATATCAGCTCATCATCTCTGTACAGTAAATGTAGACAACATTTCCATGAAAGTGCATACCACAGTGGGTATATCTGTATATGCTCACGTGGCACAGACTCGGGCAGGATTTGTTTACATGCAGCCATCTGCACACGTTTATAATGATGTGCATAGCCATGTATGTGCTTGGCCTGTGCATGGCCTGTGTGTGTGTGTGTGCAGAGTAGAGTGACTGTCCTCAGGGCAGCTCTCCACACCAGAACAGAGCAGAACAGCAGCTGACCGGCTGTCCCCCTCGCAGCTAGCAGCATGTTGTCTCTTCTATCTGTTCTCTTTATCTACCACTGTGTTCATCCTTCCTTCCTCAACCTTTCTTTTCCTTTACCTCTCACTGTCTTATTCTTTCCTTCCCTTTCACTCCAACTCTCTCAAACATTGTTCTTTTTTAAAAATCTTGTTCTGACCCTACTGTGCACTAGACACTTCCTTATTTTCCACAGATGTGTTAGTGTATCCACTCCAAGGCTTTGTTTCTCATTATCAAACACACACACACCTCTCATTTCCACCATCTTCCATCCTCTCGCTTTCATTTACTGTCCATTCTCCTCCTTTCTTTCTGTTTGTCCTTTAATGTTAACATTAAGTTATACCTCTTTCATCTCCTGTAATACACTGCTATAGTAATACATTTAAATACTAACAGTAACACTCTTTCTAAAATGGAGAAAACAATTATGCTTTTTGAGCTAAATACACACACAACAACAAAAAAAAAAATCTATTAACAACAGGTGACTGTTTTGCTTGCAGGAGTGGGAAAAAATGCCACATATTATTGGAAAAATAAACTCCATTAAAATGCTGGTAACATCATGATAAAAATCAAGTGCCTTTAGCTGACAAATTAGTGATTTAAGCTTCATTTCTGCTGACAAAGCAGCTTGCAGAGCATGTTTAAATGTTGTAAACCTTATTTTCATAAGCCTAGACAGGTCTGTTTTGTGTTCAAATGACCTTTACATCTACAACAATATCATTAATATTAAGTGGGTCTGGTAAATACACTCCCTTTGCTCCACTTGCATTTTAAATCATGATAACAGTTGCTTCTGAGCCCCCCGATACGCACTGATTGTATCGGACTCTGAGATTCTTTGTGAGATATGTCAACCTAAGTGCGTTTTTGAAGTGTAGCAAGGTTACTTCAATGATATTTGCAATGTCAAATGATATTAAGTGGAGTTACATGCTGTTTTACTGTAGGTGCTTCACTGGGATTAACTCAGAGAAAAGAAGAAAGTCCAATGGTAGAAATAGAAGACAGGCCAACTCCAAAGAGGGTTTTCAGTAAATCTTCATGTCACCACTCGTTTTTAAAAAATTTTAAGTCTGTTATGTTTAGTCTCATTTGGTTTGGGAGGCAGCTCAGGACATTATCATAAAAGGTCTATAATGATGCTTTGAGACAAGGCATAGACTTTATTATATATTATTCATTACTGAAATTGAAGTGAGTAGAATCTTCAGACATTAACAGTGGACCATTGCTATTAAGTAGCTATTGTTATTTATAGCACATCTCTGCTATTTTTAAATAGTTTTATTAACATTAATATAAAGAAATCTTTCTCAGATGAAGCCTTGTTGAAAATTAAAGCATCAGCACAGAACAACTGTGGTCTATTACTGGCGAACTAAGCTACTATATCACACCATAATCCCCACTTTTTATTGCTGAATGCTATAATACATGTTGCTGTATTTTTTTTGTTTTTTGTTTTTTTTTTTTACAGTGGTGCTATAATAAATTAAAGGAGTACCAGCAGTTTCTTGTTTTTTTCTCTCCACAATATCAGCTGTCATTCGTAACCCTGCAGGAACTCTTTACTCTGCAGTTTCACTTATTCAGTCATTGAAAACAGACCCTGATACACCACCCCCCCTTCCTTTCAAATATACCAGTCTTTCACTTTACATCTTGACACTTTTATGTCTTACTTCATCACTTATGTGGTATTAAAAATGTATCTGTCTTGAAAATGAGCAAGAGTTGAAGAGGAGGGGCAGGCAGATAACAAGATAATCTTTGTTTTTTGTTTTTTTCTCAGGGAGAAAACTTAAGGATTTGGCTTCTGTCTTCATTAGGGAAAGACGTCTTCAGAGTCTTTTCATCCCAATCTGGAGCGCTCAGACGTAGCATTTCTTTCTGACTTGGGCAGCTACAAAATACTAAAAGCTACAGTACATCACTGCTGATAGTAATAGTATTTTTGATATACATGTTGAGCAATTACCAGTCTGGTCTACCAGAATAAATAACAGAATACAGTACTGTGCAAAAGTCTCAAGCCTCCCCTGATTTTTTATATTTTGCTAGGAAAATGGGAAATAGGTGCAGGGATTTATTGAAATGTGCAAGCATTCATGGAAATACAGTATTTAAAACAAAATAGAGCTTGAAAACCAACATTTGGTATGACCATATTTATTCTTCAATACAGCCTGAACTCTCTTAACCAGCTTTCTTGTCATTTCTTTAAGTAGTCTTCAGAAATAGTTCTCCAGGCTTCTTGAAGGATATTCAAAGCTCTTCTTTTGAGTAGTAGTAGTAGACATTCACTGCTGTAACTCTCTCCTGACCTCCTCTGTGCATACTGATGATGATTTGAATCAAAAATTTCAAATTTGGATTCATCACTCCATCTGACCTGTTGCCACTGATTTTCAGTCCAGTTCTTGTGTAATTTGGCATACCTCAGCCACACTTCCACTGATACAATTTCAGATGAGGCTTCAGTAAACAGTAGACGGATCAACTGAAGGGCCAGATGCATCTTTAGGTCCTGTGTCAGGTCTTGGCAGGATTTTTTCCTGTTTCCAGTTTCCTCAAATTGTTTAAAGACACACTGCACACCATGCCAAGATGTGGTGCAAAAATAATTAAAAAAATAATAATCAAACTGTGGTCAACTTATCTTTGGGATTTTTCATGGATTTAACTAAAGAAATGGGAACAAATTATATTACAAATCATTATAATAAGCCCCTATTACCAAAGTGCCTAAAGAAACAATTTAAAATGAGTTATTTTCTAAGTTGTCTGTTATGTGTAGAGACAACACTGGCTCATCCCTTGAGTTAGGTACCATTTTCATACTTGAATGATTCATAGGTCAGTGTTTAGTGGTTTAACAATAAAAAATAATTCTTATGAAAATGGTCAGGTACAAGGACTGGACTGAAAATGAGTGAAAAAACAGCGAAGGTCCAAAGAAAAACTTTGAAAGACCTTCAGAAAGCCTTAAGAACTATTATACAAGACCAGTTTAAAAATGACAAGAAAGTCTGGCTCCTTGGAAGCAAAATATAAGAAAATTAGAGGTGGCTAAAGATTTTTGCACGGTACTGTATTTTTAATTTTTTTACTAAGTGTAAATTACTGTCAAAATTCGAAATCCACAGTTGTATGCAGATATAAATGTTAACACAGAATGCTGTTAGGTTTGCGAAAACTGATATTTGAGTGTAATAAATGCACTACAGGAAAAGTCACAAAAGGATTATAATGGAACCCGCAGGGGACAAAAATAGTTGTCAAGCTACTTCACTCTGGTGCAAAGTGGCAGACTCGCTGAGTGAACCAACATTACACACTGCTATCATGGCTAAAATGCCTCAATATCTACATCCAAATGAAATGATAATTCATTTGATTCAATTTGATTACAAATACACTATATTTGTGTCTTTAGGTCTTGCATGTGAATTTCAATTTTTATAATACAGTCAAAAGGAGTGGATGGGATATTATTGGAATGAAAAGCTCTATTAATATTCCACAAAATTAAAATCATGAAACAAAACAGCTGTTCAAGTTCTATGTGAAAGTTGTTTTCCTCAAACCTCCAGCAATTTCTTCTCAATTTATACACGTCTGTTTACCATCCAGTCCCAGTTTTTCTCTGTCTCTTTCATGCCCCCTCCTCTCTCTCTTTGTCGCTCTCCCTGTCTAAGTGGCCGGGAGGATTAAAAGTGTTTAATTAAGAGGTGATTATGTGACAGCTGACCCAGCAGGATCAGGATGGCTTTATTTTATTGGCCCTACTGTCATCACCCTGTACCCCATTTTAGATCATATTTCCTTATTTCACACCTCTCTTATCCTTCTCCTTATTAACTTGCTCTTTTTATTATTATTTTTAACTCTGGTTCATTAAATCTGAGTTGCCCTTTTTTGTTAATGGTTTCTTACCAACTTAACATTCAATCATTCCAGGTTTATTTTGAAAATGTGTGCTTTGTTCCCGATGACTAATTTACCAGCTGTTTAAATAAGAGAACAAAAATCTGATTAGTTGACAAGTCTAAAAGGCAGAAACACTCAGAAAACAGTCAAAATTGAGAATAGATGAGGTTAAACACTGGCCATGCTCACGTTGCATGTGTATTTAGGTGAGTTAAGAAAGCGCTAATCACGTTCCCCGATAATCAAACGATGTTTTAAATGTTGCTAAAGTGTAATGTTGCATGCATGAAATCTCAGAATAGTTTACTGAGTGTGGCTAACATTAGCAGGCCAGTGTCCACATGCCTGTGGAGATGGTTATCCATCCCTTTCGTTGCATGGTTAAATGTCGCTCTCACACAGCCAAAGCAGAACCTCTCATTTTCAAATTACTGCATAACTGCACTGTATTCGCAAACCTGCCATCTGCTTCCATTTCATCCTGTTTCCAGCCCCAGTTAGTGGCTGTTGACGTTGTAACATCTCTGAACCAACAGGTAACTGCTGTTGTTCATCGATAAAATATGAATATTTGTTTAACCGGCTATTATTTTTGGTGCCGAGTAGCAAGAGCAGCAATGTTTAAACGTGTAGTCGTGCACATTGTCCAGAAAAAATGTACATTGCAAATAATGCTATTAGTACTCATACCACCACAACAACTTGACAGATAACAACTAATTTAATTAGTACAACTAATACTGCTCAACTACTACTAATAACAGTGATTGGAGAAAGTTATTTGAATTGCATTAGACACAGGACTAGTGAATGCAGACAGAATAAGAATAATAATTTTTGATGTGAAGAAATTTCAAATACATGCTGCAACGTGAGAAAATACATAATTACTCAAGTGTCCTCCAAATACAGGAAAGATTAAATAGAAAAGAGCTGAAAATGACACATAGCTGAAGTGTTTCCATGGGACACTAAAAAAAACAATCATGAAGTTACTAAAGTCAGCAACAGTGATGCTGACCAATTTCTCTGTTTTCTTTTTTTGACACAGTTCAAATATTATTTTATAGATCTGCAGCCAAACCTGCACTGTTTCCGTGGTTCATTCTGTTGTTTGTATTTGCAGCATTTTTTCTATGTTTGGCTCACAGATTACATAAAAGAAGAGTGACATCAGTACAGGAGTACCTTATAAACCTGGATTGTTTTTAAAAAAAGGGGGGAAATCATCTTGTTACAAAAAGAAATCCCACTGTATTAAAGTCTATGAGAAAATTGCTCTAGTGCTCACTTGATTTATGACCTTGGTAGATGCTTTCTTGATGAGTTTATGGTTTCAATCACTAGTTTCAGTCATTACTTAATACAGCATGATGTCCATTTTTTAAAATTCTGATTAAAATATAAAAATAAAGAAAACAAGTTGTACAAAATTTCAAACTCATGGGGTCAAAATTAGAGTCCACAAAACCAATAAGTGTTGCCAAGGTGATCCAGTGCTCTCCCATATTTGTGTTTTGTTTATTTGCATGTCTCTCCTTAAGTTTCAGTGTGTTTGAAGGCAGAGACAGAATGAGAGGATCAAGATGATGATGACAGAAGAAAGCTGAGAGTTAATAAACACAGTATGGGGTGAAAAAGACGGCTAAAACTTGTTTACATCGGTGGTGGGAAGATGAAAGTAAAGGGAGAAGTCCCACTAATTTCCCTTTGTAGTTGCATGGATAAATACTGCATGTATAGGTGCATTTGCGACAGAAACAAATGCACTTTTACCCTGGAATGCAAATAATTTATAGGAACCGGAGCAGAGAGGAACATCTGGTAATCCTATAGGTGTTTATACATTCAATGAAGCCACTGTCATTAGTCAGTCCTGTTTATTAATATCATATGGCTTCACATCTGCGTCTGGTGCAAAACTACACAATACAGAGCCAACCTGGATATAAATACAACTGGACAAAAAGGACAACTCACATTTTTTCCATTGTGTTCGACAGTAAGGGCAAAACTGTGAGGCAACAGGGACCTTTGTCCTTTAAACACGCCATCAGTCTTGTCACAAATGAGCCCACAGGAAATATGTCCACTAATTTAGGTCTCAACCCACTGAAGAAGCAGAGGGTTATATTAAGCATGTATACTGCGTGGTTGTGTGTGTGTTTGTGTGTGTGTGGTCAAAGTGTCTAGAGAAAGAGGCAGACAGATGGGTCACACAGTTTTCCCTCTGTGGGTCTGGAGCTGGAACAGCTAATTAAATCTTAATTAAATATGACCTGTCTGTCCCTGCATGTCCCCGTCCATGAAAGACATGTATGTGTTTATGTGTGTGATGAAGAGACACCAACATAGAGGTCGAGTATGAGCATAAAGTGTGTTTTCTTGTTTACTGGTTTGAAGTCAAGAGTAGTGCAGAAATGTAAACATGTATATACATATCTGTATATTTATGGTTCCATGAAGTTTGTGCTTAAATGATGGATTTCAGTGTCTCATGAGCTTGTTGTGTGTTTGAGGATGATAATATGCCACAGTCAGTGAATAAATCTATCACAAAATGAAACTATTTGTTTACCAGTTTAAAAAATCTGATTGATCTGGATATATGGATCTGGACAAAAGATAACAGGCCCTCCATAAAACTTTCATTATTTAGTGTACACTATTGCAATATTAAAAAGGAAAAGCAAACCTACTATGCTCATTTCCAGCTCTGTATTTCTATTCCTGGACATGACTAGAGTAGCTTTGCACCGTTCACAATTCAAAGTAATCCTTTTCACTTTATCCACTGTCTGAAACAAGCTCCTCTACCTGATAGGCTGCCTATTGCAAACATAATGTTTAAACAGCAGGTGGGAGGCGCTGAGCTTCCCTCTTGCTGTGCTCACAGCTAGAGCTGTTGACCCAGAGGGCTGATAAACTTTAGACTACAGCAGTGGCAATGTGCAAAGTTTGCAATGACAGTAGAAGAGACCTGACCTCTCTAAGGGGGCTCCACCTGACTCCACTCACTCTGTTTGCAAGTGGCAAGCATGGTTCTGTTTAAACAAAGTTAATGACAACAATGAAAGCCACTCAACAAAAATGAAGAGGAAGTATCCTTCTGGGAGTCAAAAAAAGAAGAAAAAGGTGAAAGACGAAAAAAACAAATCATAGTTTTGTTATCACACATGATGCTGTGTGGATTCTCTGATATTATTAGATATTTATTTCTTCAGAATGTTGCATTATATTTATCTTTTGTCTGTTTTTGTGGTTGTAATAATTCATTTACTGCAGAAAAAAATCTACCTACAGTACAAATAAAGTAACCTAACCTAATCTAACCTGAACTAAACTAAACTAAAAAAGCAAGACAGTGGTGACTGGAGCAGACAATAATGATTAAATATAACTTCCACTTGCATCACATTATTTCATGTAGTTTATTCTGACATGTAACCTTAGTTAACTTAGCCAGCAGAGCAGCCTACTGTGTCCAGCTCCACTAGCTGCGATATGACCTAGTTGAGCATGCTCAGCCTGGGAGTCAGAGTCAGGACACCGGCAATCATCTTGTTACTCTAGCTAGCTTGCTGTACTAGCTGGCAAGCTAGTAGTATTAATACTTCATATCCAGTCAGTATGGTTTGGGCATTGTTATTGAAATAACCATTGTCTCTGCCAGTTCTACTGTAATGAGTTACTTGTCAACTGCTATTGTTGCTGGTGTCAGATTATTTATAACAAAATGGTGATGATGCTGGTGGGAGGGATCCCCTGTGAAATTTTGCCCAGGGCCCCAACAAACCCTAGAATCGCCACTGAGGCGAGCCAAATGTAAAAAAAAAACAAAAAAAACCCTCTGAAGTATGAAGCCAGAATTTTTGATTCAGGCTTCAGACTTCAGGGATTACTTGTACAAACTCTGATTCAGTATTTAAAACTATGGGCATGTTTAATATTGGCATCCACTATTGGAAGTGAAAAAAGGACTTCACTGCTTGGGTGGTTATTTCTTTGGGGTCTGGTAATGAAATACTATTATAAAATTTTAAAACAATAGCTAATAGTAACAGACAATTTAAAGTATGGATAAATAGTTGAAATAGTAAATGTAGAAATTATTGCTGAATTGTTAAAAATTTAATTGGTGAAAATTTTAGCTAAAGCTAAGAGCTCGGTAGTGCCACAAACCTCTGTTATTAGTCATTTTTTGTCAGCTCAGTTTACTTGCATGGTAACTCATAGATGCCAAAAAACAAAACTTGCCATTGTTGGAGCGTAGTGCCCTGGCGGAGATGCCATTTGTCCCTATAGGATGATGAACACCAGTACCATCCACTGCTCCTCCCTCCCCGGGCTGCTTCAGAAGCTCTGTCAAAGTCCTGGAGGGAAGAAGAAAAACAACATTTACACACTTTGAGCATCCTGCACACAATCTGAAAAGTAGACAAACAAATTGTCTAACGAGCTTTCACAAATGCACTCATGCATATCCACAAAAAGGGAATAGAAGAGGAGAAGGGTATGATATCAGGCAAAGATAGGAGAGAGAGAGAGAGAGTGCTGAAACAAAGAGGACCAGAGGGAGAATGTTTGAAAGATTGCTTAGCTGGGACCGTCAGAAAGATAATAAAAAATAGAAAAAAATATGTTGATGTGGATATAATGTGAACTACCATTGTTAAAAAAAAATAAATAGCAAAACAACCTTTATCTCAATAGCTTTACCTGAGGATAAAGATTATTTACATCAATAAAACAGAAAATGCTCTGAATTAAATTCAAGACAGTGGAAGGGAAGATAAAAAGGATGAGTCTCTGGTTGTTTGCCAGCTGGGAGCGTCAATCATTTATAAGAAATAAGACAGCTTCCCCTCTTGCTGTCTTTTACTGTTTGATGCCTTTGAACAAGTTCTGATGCCGCTTGAAAACTGGAACACAGGCAGGAAAAGGCCTGCAGATTTAACTCTTTAGGAGCACGCAGAACTTGCAGCTGTAAACAAGGACTTGGATTGATTATATCTGATGCACAGTATGACGTTACTCTGCTTGAATGTTTTAAAGAAACTGGTTAATGTCCATGTGGGTGTACTATATCTTGGGGGTATTTCCTTACTTGCTTTAGGGTGCATGTAGAGATTGTGGAATTGCAAAGCTGATTCGAAAAAAACAAACATCTTGAGTCAGCTGTAACAGTTAGGGCTTCATTTATACAAGTGTTTATAGGCTTTATATGCAGTAATATTATACTTGAAGGTTATTCTCAGTGGTGTGCATACATTTAATTCATTAAAAATGCTGAGCCTAACAAACCCTGCCTAACCAGATTCTAAATATCCCATTTGTAGCTTGGACAAATCAACTTAAATTAATGGCCCTTATGCAATATAATGTCCACACGAATAAGGGTGAAAGAGGTGCAGCTGAAAGAAGAAACTGCAAAGTTACAAACAGGCTTGGACAGAGTGCCAAACTGCAGTACTCCTACATAACCAGGTGAAAATTACATAGATAACATGTGGTTTTCTGCTTAAGTCATATTTGATATCAGAACTGATCGTATCACCACAGCAGGCAGAATTTAGTTTTCAAGTAAAATGCTTTTACTTTGCTTTCAAATACTTTGCATTGTTTATTTACTGCAGATGTAGAAATCGTTTACTGTTTTCTGTGATGTGTTGACAGGATTATTTCATTTTTAAAACTGTGAGGTTTGAAAGTAACATCTTTCTTGTGCAAGACTGCAAAGAACAAAGACTGCTTTTATACAAGCGGTGGTTTCAAAACTGCGACCCCTGACACATTGCAAAACTGAAAAACCCTGGCGAGGAAACCAAAGTCTCATTGCCACTATTTGCTTTTAATAAGGCAACACAAAAAACACTTGCTGATTTACACATATATGTTTGCACATACTGTATATTATCGCTGTTGACTTCAGCGTATATGAGTGGTTCTTACCAACTTTCTAGTGTTTGAGCACATGACGAGAGAAAGCGTACCATCAACGTGTCGTTTTTGACAAGGAAATTATAGCAACATAGTTGACAAATCAGCTGTGACCTCAGAGCTGCTATCAAGAGACCCAAGAATATTTCCTCACTGTTAATCTCACTGTTGAAACCTTCACACAGCCTCCCAAAATGCATTAAAGCAATTGTTTTTTTATTAGCCTGCTGTGAAATGGTTGCCTGTGGTCATGAGAGCAGTGAGCATGAAAACATGAACATCAGCACAATATAGTGCAATCAAACACAATACACGTGCAAGAGGCAATGAATGTGGAGAGTTTGTGTCTTTATGGGTCATTCAATCTCAATTTATCAAATTTAAATAATAATAATCATAAAAAAATGTCCCATGTCACCGTCACATGGAAAGATACACTCAATCGTTAATTAAAAAAAAAAAGAAAAAAATAATAATTTAAGGGATTATGTTTTTTGAGCATCATTTTTGGTGGCCATTTTAAAATTCCATTACCCAGGAATATTACTTGAGCTAGGGCCTTAAATTTTTTTTAGAATAAATATCTGGAACTATGAATATGAATTCTCTCAGTTACCATAAAATGATGGATGCCCTGAAGTCCCTAAAATATTTGGATGTTTGATCTCTGACAGCAGATTTGAATGCCTGTAGAAATATTCTGTTTGCAGGCATGTACTATTCTTCAGAATCAATCCAAATGAGGTGAATGGTTTAACAGATATTAAAGATTGAATATAAACAAATTAATTTCAGGCAAATCTGAGATGGTAAGGTGAAAAGCATCTGATGAACTGACATGGAATGATGACTTATGTGTTTGCTTAATTTCTTTGTGTGTTTTTCCTGCCTTTTTTTTTTTGTCTGGTCCAACTTCATTACTGTCACCTGTGTCTTATTTCCTAATTAGTTATCCATGTATATACATACACTGTGTGTCTCAGTCTCCATACTAGTAGCCCACACTAGGTACTTACCTGTCTAGTTGAATTTCAACAGTATTGTCTCAGGTTGAACATAGCGAATTGCGCACTTATCAGAAACAACATTTGCAATGGTTTGCTGTGATTGTGCAGTATTTTGAGAACATTTGCAACATGTTGTGTCTCTGGCCAACCATAATACTAAATTCACTTACATGGAAAACTAATTAATACAACAGCACATATATTGTGTGGCTTTGCCTTCAATGTAAAGAAAATCTGCTGCTGTTAGCTGTCTAGCATTATCAGTGCTGACATTCTGTCAAATGGATGAAAAGTGTTTGCTGGAAAGTGAGGACTGAGCAATAAGTGTAGAGTATTAATCACTCAACTTTATGCCTGTTATGAGTGCTCTTGGAGCACTTGACAGAGGGAACACATTTAGGTATTCAAAACAGAATTTCAAAATATGGAAGTATGCGATTTAAGACACAGCAATAATCTGTACCTTAAATCGTAAGCAATAGAGTTGCCTGATGTGGCTTTGCTTTCCAGTGTTTAGTTATTCCTTTTGAATTTTTATCCTGTTTTTTTCCTTTTAGATTTACTTTGGTTGAATGTTTTGTTGGATTTTGCCTACCTCATTTTTTTTTTTATTCAAGACTACTTCTTTGCCAGACTTTGTATACCTCTAGTAAGTTTTATTAATTTTGTTTATACATCCTGCCTCAGTGTCTGGTGTCCTTGGTTTAAGCCTGAATTCTTTATGACACTTATACTATCAACATAGTATAAAATTACCTCTGTATATAGTGTAGCTTATTATCCACACAACATATATATCTTAGTATCCTTTGTACTACTGGTAACACAGTCCTTTATGTGCAAACCTCACCTTCATATAGACTTTTATACAACACTTGCCATTATATTGTAACTGTATGAATAAAATACTTATTAATGCCCAACGTGATAGCTTGTTTGTATTTCTTTAACTTATTATATCAGTAGCTTTTTTTCTTCTAGAGGTTTTTTTGTCTGTTGGTTGGAGTGAGTCAACATACTTGGCCAGTAATGCTGATTCTTGATCTGATTCTGCCGTGCCGTGTACAACTATGGAACTGATATTCTAGTCCTGCAACATTCCCTTGAGAAATGATAATATTCAGTTTCTGTTTGTTTACGTTTTAATCTTAAGCAAATTCTATTGTAATCGAGCCAAAATCTTAACTTCACATAAATGTGATCTTAATTAAAATCCATTCATTAACTTTTATTGTGCAAATCCCCCTAAAAACGTGCTCTCCACCTTTGAGGTTTGTGCTTGTTCCCATATTACCATATTTCTGGGCTTTACTTACAGGCTTTAGAAATTTAGTCAGTATTGACAGACTTTAGCCAATCACAGGCCTTTTCAGACCAGATCAGATGAGACTATAAAGTAATATGATTGCCAGAAAAGAATATGAGCGCAATATAATGCGGTAGCTTAACAGGTTAAATAGACTTGAGCCTTGGACGGTAAGGTTTAAACCCTGAAGCCAAAATGTGGCATTGATTTATTTTTAGAGGCATGTGGTCATTTGGTGAGAGCTGTCAGTTTTTAAATTCTTGTTTTTTTGTGGCGTTTCTAGATGGCTGCCTACTACAGCTTTAATCAGTTCTCTGCTACTCCAGTGGAGCTGCACAGAAGCAGGCGGTTCACTGAGGTTGTACAAGGCTGCTCCCGGGTCTGAATATGAAGGGAGGTGCTGCTGAAAAGACCCCAGCTCAGCAAACTTCCCCTGGATAATTTACTAGCAGAAGAACTTTTTTTTTTTTTTTTTTAAATCAAAGACCTGGTGAGATGACAAGAAAGGCTGGATTACCAGCAGGGCAAAGCAGGAAGCTGCCCAGGGACCACAGGCCTATGGTTCCCCCAAAAACATGCTCCCTGGGCTGAGTGTGAGTGCAATTCAGTTGAGCTTACTATGAAATAAAGTAGAAAACTAACAACTCACTACTTTTACTGGGAATTGTTGTTTAAATTTTCATAATTTATCATGTTTATTATCATACTATTTTAGCTCTAGTACTATTTGGTTGAAACTAGCATGGCCAAAAAACACAAAGTTTGAAGTTTGAAATAACAAGAATATGATTTCCACAGGGATATTAGGTAACTGATGGCTTAAAGGGAAGTTGAAGCAGCATAATAAATGCCCATAAACTACATCTGCGGACTGGATAGTGTATGCCATAAACTGTATCCACACATGCATCTCAATTGCCCTTTGATTTTCCGCTTGCTAGCTAATACATTTTCTGCTTCTCATCTCATTAATACGTGTCCACTTCCAATTCATTACTCCATTTGTCTTCCTCTCTTGTCCCCCCACTTTCATTCTTAATGGCAATAAAGCAAGCTGAAACAGTTTCTCTGTCACTCTGTCACACCCACCCATACTGTCTCCTGCTTTCGCCCCCTCCACAATGCTTAGGAGGGCTATTGTTGAGTACTTGTTGTTCTCTGCATCCTCTATCTCCCTGGAAACATCTTCTCCTTCTTTCTCTTCTCTTCTAATCTTGTTTTATCTCCTCAACTTTCTGGGTCTGACTCTGCCTCCCTCTCTCCTCCTGTTATCTCTCCCATGTCTTTATTTTCATTGCTATGAGCCTTTTATCTCTCCCCGTATCGCTTCCTCCACCCATCGTCTCTGTCTTCCTTCTCCTTGCAGCCCTCTGATTCTGCTTGTCTTGCACTCTCTCACCGTTGTGTCTGCTCTGTCTCTCAGCCTCTCACCCTTTGGCCCACTTTCTTTTCCAGCCTCTTCCCTCTTTCTTCCCCTTTAGTATTCTCAGCCCTTCCTCCCTTGCTTCTCTTCCCCTCCCTGCGGAAACTGTCACAAACTATTCCAACTTGCGATATTAGCACTCTTGAAATGATACAGAGTGATACGAGGACATCGGAGCTCCATATTCACATTCACAAAAGGGCTCAAACACTGACCGATCTTTGCATTAATGGAATATGTTTTACCTCATGGTTCTGGTGGCACACTGACTTTCTCTACATTGTTGTATGAGGTACATCACAGTTACATGGCTAAAATGTAGAGGGAAAATTCTTAAATTGCGGAAAAAATTCAGATACTGTGTAAACCTCAGATCAGAAGAGCATCCACCCCGTCTACATGCTGAGAGAAAGCTGGCCCTTTCATGATAAGGAGGGAAGTGGTAAGTGTTAACATACAGGACTTCAAACAACACACACTACAGGTAGCAGTTGCAGCAAACTGTAGACCTGCACACACGACACAGCATTAAGTACACACGATATACTGTGCCTGCCTAAGTCTGTAATCGAATAATTTCAATTAAGGTTGTTTTTCCAAAAACTGGACATATAAAGTGGCAGCAACTCAATGCATTTAGGCATGTAGACATGGTCAAGACAACCTGCAGATGTAGATAAGGCTCATTTCCAGTTAAATTACTCAAAATGGACTTCCTCTGTAGCACAAAATGTTATATAACCTGAATAATAAATAAAAGTTAATGCGCATGCTGTATTTTTCCAAACTTATAAAAAAAATTATTCAGCAGAAGGCAGGAAATATCTGCCACAGAGGGTTTTATTCTCGTGAGGTTTGGTGGAACTTCTGGAAAACTCCAAAGAAACATCTCTGGGCAGTCTGATAGGCTCAAAGCACCACATGCTCAGCTTTGTCCTGAACGAGACTTTCTAAACACTGCAGAGTAAGAAAACAAAAAATATCACAAGCTGATATCTCACAAAATTATATTTGATAAAACATAATCAACTTCAAAAACCTAGCAGCCGTGGAGCTGTTCAAACTGATAACAGTGACAAATTAAAAGCCCTTATGAGCCCACCAACCAAGCATGAGTGTGTTTTCCAGTCAAGCAGTTTAATATGTGTGGTAATTGCTTCAAATGGAGTCAGCCATCTACCGTCGTGGAATCCTTTCAGTCGTGTGCAATTAGTGATTATTCAGATGTTTGTAGGGAAAAGGATTAGTCTTTGGAAATTGCACTGATATTCACGCAGCATGAACCTTGTCAAGGGTGAAACATGTGGCCCTTGATTAGACTGTGTGTTTGACAATGTTTTTCTTAAGTTTTTTTCTTTAATTTTATAGACACTAAAGTAGAGGAGACAGATAAAGCTGCTAAAAGCTGCCTTTTTAAAATAGAGAAACGTGTACTGTGCTTTTTATAGGCTATTGTTCTTCAGAATCAGAAGGACCATGTAATACTGAGGAGTATATAAAATGAGTAGTTATTTCTTATATTAAGAGACTGTTGTTTTACCAAAAGCGAAACCCATTAATGGCTTACTGTAAGACGTATCGACAGGGTGAGTTGATAAAAGGTGTGCACTGAAAGTCATACCATAAGAGTTTTAGTTAAATATGTATATTTTTATTAGGTTAACTTAACAATATTCAGTTATCACTAAAGTAGCACATGGGTATGTTTAATTTCCAAAAAAAAAAAAAAAACAAAAGACCAAAACTCAAATAGTAGCCTTATTTTACTTCACTGGAAGAGAGAACTAATTTTCCTGTCCCTGCGATGTTCATTTTCACAGCAGTAATTACATCAGGAAACAGTTATGAAAGGTGTTCCACTTTGCTTTTTACCTGAAACAGCATTAAGTTACTGTTGATGAAGCTCATCTCATCATCCAGATTTTTTTTTAATTTTAAGAATAACTGTCCCTTAGCCTTCCCTGTATCTTATTCCCTCCTGCAGTTGGACTTTAAAGAAAAAAACCTCTCAAAGCATGAATGTTAATAAACCCAGAAGAAGTGTGGAAGTAGAAACAACTAGAGTTAATATAAAATGTAACTTCTAAATGTGACCTATGAATCATTCAAGCATAAAAAAGGCATCTAAGTAAAGGGATGAACAAGTTTTGTGTCTACATATAACAGACATTTGAGCAAAGAACCAATTTGAAATTGTATCTTTAGGCACTTTGTTACTAGCAGCCTGTCACAAAAACTCATCATTTGTTCTGATTTCTTTAGTTTAATCTCTGAAAAATGCCAAAGATAACACAGTTTGACAGGCATAAAATAATATTTTTGCACCAACAAGGTGATTCCCAAAGAACTATTAGCTGAAAAGTGCATGGTGTGCAGTTTGTCCTTAAAAAAGTTGAGGAAAATGGACAAGTGGAGGACAAAAGAAGTGGCAGGCCTAAAAAACTATCGACAGCAGATGAACAGTATCTGAAAGTCATGTCCTTAAGAAATAGGAAAAAGAAATCCTGCAAAAACCTGACACAGGACCTGAGAGATGCATCTGGACCTTTAGTTGATCCATCTACTGTTCACTGACGCCTCATCAGAAATGGTCT
>VUQS01074609.1:14152-24430 GCA_015108495.1 Heterochromis multidens | reverse complement strand
AAAAGAAATAGAAAATCTGCCTCTTCAAGATACAAACTGTACTGTACATTCTTGTTATAGAAATTAAAGAAAAAGCCCCCTGCTAGATCTACAAGTTCTTGTTTTTGGCAAACATCACCTATGATCAAGGGCATACTGAATCCCTTCAAGTCACTCAGACCTCACTCTGGATTGGTATACTTAATGAAAAAAAAAATCACAAAATGGATATATGGAGGGAGTTAGTTCACTCAAGCAACACTGCATCATATGAGCCTAGCAGGCCTCATGCAATACACCAAAAACACCCTCCCAGTTTGACAGTCTATTTAAGCTGCAAAATTTCTGCAAAATCGCACCCTAAGATATGTCAGTATCACTTCTGCCGTGTATCTCTGTCTGCTGTTTCAGCTGTTTCAGCCCCTCCAGCCCAGCATCCATCTATAGGTTTGTATGGTTATGTTTCCTCATCACTCCCCAATTTCTGTTTATCATACTAAACTCCAATCATATTCTTCATCTGTAATAAATCATTTCAAATGTGAGTTGTCTAATTGAATGCAAGAAACTTTAGGTTTACTATGATTTACACAGGCTATGCATTAACTTCATTTACTGTAACCATTATATGTCCACTGAATAATGCCCACAACTTTAATTAGAAATGATTACAGACAGCCGTCCTCATCACTACACAGCCTGACTGAGAATCATCATGTTTTCAGGGTTTTTTTTCAGTACCAAAGTCGTTCAGTGAAAGTTGTCTGTTGATATATTTTAAAGAAGAAGAGATTAAATTACACTACAGTTGTTTAAGGAACAGAAATTAGACCAACTTCAACCAGGTCCAAAACAAACTTTCTGGACTGTCATTATTCATGTAAAAAAAAAAAAAAAATTGTTTTGGGGGCGCTGGTACAACTTACTGGGGTTGAGCAGGCAACTCATATGCCAGCTGTATCTGAGAAACCATACACAATAATTTTTGTCATTTGACCTTAAATGTAGTAGCATTTTCCTTTTTTCATCTAACTGTTGTAAGGAATAATCTTAAGGATGAAGTAAACACCAAATTCACAAAAATGTTGACATTATTTTTATAAATTTATATTTATTAATTATATTTATTATTTTGGAGAACTTCTGCCATGTAATGACAGAAGAATTAAATACAGGGCTCCACGCTCTTCTTTATGGGAGCTTGTTTCTGCCACTGGGAAAAACAAAAAAAGGGTGTCCACAAGTCAAAATTTTGGGTTAAAATTTCAACTTCTGAGTAACTCAAAATTTCAAGATATTTAGTAAGTTGAAATTCTGAGATAAATAACTCAAAATTTAGAAATAACCTGAAACTTTGATATACTAACTCAAAATTCAGTGGCAGTCTTCCATACTTTTCCCCTCTAACATAGACCCAGTATATAATTTTTTAACACACACACATACTTTTCCAGTTTTGGTCATTTTGAAAAGCATTTTCAATGTGGGGTGTTTATTTCATTGCCTACAAAGTTTGTGATAACAGAAAAATTTGCAGCATTTTATAACGTTAGGCTTTATGTTCGTGAGATGAACGGTTATATAGAGAGTGTACATTGAAAGTAAAAATTATCTCTAGATGTTCACGATGCTCAAAAGAATAAGTTTAATTCAGTTTAAGACTATTTCTCAAAAAATTTTGCAATTGCAGACAAATTAATTCTTACATTTATTTTATGGTCACAAATATGATCAGCATTATTAAGGGGTTTATTATTACTAATTATACTTAAGGTCATCATTTAAAATGTGGTTTTCCCTGATGGCACATCTTACCCTGTCAGTTGGATCAATTTACCTTCATTAAACAATGGGCTCGCACCCCTCTGCCTCAGCCCCCTTCCCTTCTGCAGCCTCCAGGTCATATAAGGATCTGTGTTTTCATCAGATGAAAGACTCACACACCATGCAGTATCAGACTGATGTAACCCGCTAATTTGTATTTTTATTGACAAATTCACATTTCTATAAAGATACAACCTTACAGTGATGAAAACAGAGTTTGTAAGAGGCTGGATTACTGAGACGCTTGGCTTGCAGTCTGGCTTGCTGCTTGCAGCTATTTGTAGGAGTCTTTTCTCAAAGTTTATGACATTACTGCAGTATCATAGAGCAGCAGGATCAATATGAGCATCTTAAAAGGGAAAAATATGTGCTATTAAGCATGTGGCACAACAGAAACAGGTAGCCTTGCAACTATGAAAACACAGTTTAGTTCTTTTAAACTGCTGCAGTTATATAAATTATAACTGCACATACAGTACATGTAAGAATTCAGTATTTAGCATCCCCACTCCAACTGACAGTTAAAATATGGAAACCCTGAATACATATGTACTGTAAACTGATATCAGTCTTCTTTTTCTGTGCATGTGAGCAAATTCATTTGTTCAAATAATAACTTTAAAACCCTGAGCAAACAAAAGTTAATCATGTCTGAGATATAGTGTGGCTGTTTTTTTTTTTCTTGCCAAATGTAAACATGTATTCCCATATTTCACCACAAAGAGGCAGCAAAAACCACTACATTTTAATGAAAGACTAAAAAATAGTCATTAGAAATACAAGCATTGATCAACCTTAGACTGATTACAATTGATTACTGAAACAGCACTAGTGCAAAAATGACTTGTCTACTAAAAATGTTGGCAAATCTCATTTTAACTGCAAATTCTGTTCAAATTCAAAGGAAAGCATGTCACTTTCTTTACTGCTTCTCTCCGTACTTCTGCTTCACTCATTAAACCTAACAGTAAAAATTTCACTGCTTTTAATACAATTGCAGTTTGTTCTGTCTGTGCAACATAACTGGACTCATCAGATTTAAAATCACATTTTCATCTTCACAAACTAAGCCAATATATTACTACAGCCATCTTGTAATCACACCAGACACAATGCAATTCTCTCACCACACCCACCCTTAAAAATATGTTTATTCACCACATAAACTTCATATGGGGTGCTGCAGATACATTAAAATACTTAAGACTGAGTTACTTAGGATATAAACTGGGAGGCCCCTTGGCCTCCATACTTCAGACAACTTGGTACTCAAGTTTCAGACCAGATAAAGTTTTGCGGCTTTGTTTTGTATGGTTGTAGTGATATTTTCAAGACATATAAACACCTGCAAATGTAGTCACATAAGCCTTTGTGGTAGTTCCTTCTATGATTTTTTGCTATGATGAACATGCTGTGGACATCTTGCCAACCATGGTTTTGTGGTAATCATTCCACAGTGAAAAGAGAGTTCAACACAAAATGGGAAGTTGTGTATTGTAAGTGTGTGTGATGTGATTTGTGTTGGATTACAGCTCATAACTGTGGCCAGATGTCTGATTTCCTCTCATATTTCAGCCTGAGGTGTTCAGCAGACACAAAAGACTGAAACTTAAACTTTTCAGAGAGGAGAAAGGATAAGTCTAGATAGTGTAGACATGCACACTCTCTCTCTCACACACACACACAAAGGTTTGTTCTTTGGGTAGATAGGAGATGTGTTAATGCACATGTTGGACTGAGGTAAGGCTCACCGTGTTGGAAACTGAGCTTAGAAGGTAATACTGCAAACTGCTGAGTCACAGACAAGCACAGCCATGGTGCTTTAATTAAGACCTGAAGCCACCTCCACATACAGAGCATTCTTTTAATCAGGTTCAGACTCTTAGCTGCTCATCTGTGTCCTCCTTCACAGCAAAGAAGAGTTGTTCTTTTACAAGAAAACTGAAGGGAACAGTATCTGTCAGCCTCTGGCTAATGCAGAAACTACCTCTCTCTACTTTTCCTTACTTCTTTGAACTTTTATAATCAAGGGACACCATAACAGTAGCCATACTGACTTGCTTATACTGTACTTGTTACATGATATTAATTTGTACATACAAACTGTGATTTATTAACTATATCATGAAAGTATTTATTTGAGTTTGATTTCCACCATGCATGGTGTGTAACCCTCACAAATGGAGCAGACCCAATTCACAACCCGTTGTCTTCAATCAGATTTTAACATTTCAGTTTCAATTTTTGAATTTTTCCTTTTGAAAAAGTTATATATGACTATTTAAACACCTAAAGAGGTATTTCATGAGACCAACAAGAGGACGTTCCTTTTTTTTTCATGTGATAGCTGTTAAGGTTCTGACCCCCATGTGAAACATGTGGGTACAATTTGTACAGTGTCATCTCTTTAATGCCCAGAAATATCAGCAGCCAGAAATGCAGATATTGGGGTACAGCATGAATTCATATACTGCCGCTGTACTCAGGTTTCCCTAGCAAAAAAACATCTTTGGGGTGGTGGAGGTGGTGAAGGTGTCATTTTTCAGAGAATGGTGCTCTTCTTGATTTATTTTTTACTTCCTTTGATTGGTCCGTGTTCAGTTGTAAAGACAAATGTCAGTTTTTGCTGATAACTTTATAAATGTCACAATAACCTGCCCTACACTGTAGGGAGAAGGATTTAAAATGGCATGTTGGTATAAATACACTCACTAACCACTTTATTAGGTATGCCTTGCTAGTATCTGGTTGGACCCCTTTTTGCCTTCAGACCTGCCTCACTTCTTCATGGCATAGATTCAACAAGGTGCTGGAAACATATATACAGTATATCCATATTGACATGAGAATCTCCCATTCCACCAAATCCCAAAGGTGCGCTACTGGATTGCAATCTGGTGACTGTGGAGGCCATTTGAGTATAGTGATCTCATTGTCATGTTCAACAAACCAGTTTGAGATGATTTTAGATTTGTGACATGGCATGCTATCCTGATGGAAACAGCTAGAAGATGGGTTCACTGTGGTCATAAAGGGATGGACATGGTCAGCAACAGTACTCAGGTAGGCTATAGTATTTAAACAATGCTCAGTTGGTACTAAGGGGCCCAAAGTTTGCCATTACACCACCAGCAGCCTGAACCACTGATACAAGCCAGGATGGGTCCATGTTTTCATGCTGTTTATGCCAAATTCTGACCCGACCATGCAAATTTTGCAGCAGCAATCGAGACTCATCTGACCAGACAGAGTTTTTACAGTCTACTGTTGTCTAATTTTGGTGAGCCTGTACAAATTTTAGCCTCAGTTTCCTATTTTTAGCTGACGGGTTGCATCCAATGGGGTCTTCTGCTGCTGCAGCCCATCTGCTTCAAGCTTCAACATGATGTGCTCTTCTGCAAACCTTGATTGTAACTAGTTGTTATTTGAATTACTGTTGCCTATCAGCTAGAAGCAGTCTGGCCATTGTCCTCTGACCTCTCCCAACATTTTTGTCCAGAGAACTGCCGTTCACTCAATATTTTATGTTTTTCGGAACATTCTCTGTAAAACCTAGAGATGGTTGTGTGGGAAAATCCCAGTAGATCAACAGTGTCTGAAATACTCAGACAAGCCTGTCTGGCACCAACAGTCATGCCACGTTCAAAGTCACTTAAATCACCTTTCTTCCTCATTCTGATGCTCGGTTTGAACTTCAGCAGGTCGTCTTGACCACGTCTACTTGCCTACATGCATTGAGTTGCTACCATGTAATGGGCTGATTAGATATTTGTGTTTACAAGCAGTGGAACAGGTGTATCTAATAAAATGGTCGGTGACTATATCGACTAACAAAGCTTTTATTGTATGCATACCAAGGGTGGGCAATTAATTTTCCCAAGAGGCTACATCTGCCAGTTTTTCCCATTTCAGCCCATGCCTCTGTTACATCTGTGAACAAATCACTCCCTCCCATAGTGCCTTTCAATCTTAAACTCTTTCGTTCTCCCACGCATAAAGATGAGTAACTGGGCTGTGTCACAGACATCACAGCTCTCATCCAGAGCAAATTGTCCGCTTTGTTTTTCAGCGTAAGCTCCAGATTTCCCACAGTGTCCTTGATCTGTCTTGTTATGATTTGCCTGGAGAGGGGCACATTCTCAAATGCTTCTTTTTTCTCAGGGCAAATTAACAGAGTCCACCAAACAATCTTGGATAAACTTGTTGTTTTTTTTGCAATTTTATGGAGAATTACAAAGCTGGTCTTGACTGCTCCATACCTGGATGTGTAAAGCTTGATAAAAACTCCTTGTTGCTTTTGCGGCTTTGCTAGCAAAGCCATTCACACTCTGCATCAGTCAAGTTCTTGTATTTCTCTGCGTGCTTAGTCTCACAATGGAGATTTAAATTTGAATCCTTAAACACAGCAATCTGCTCACTACAAACTAAGCACATTGCTTTACCTCTCACTTCAGTAAATGAAGTCCATGTCTTGTTAAAAACTCTGCATTATGGATCAATCGTTCTTTTTTTTTTAACGTGAGCTGACATCTTTTGGGGCTAGGTAACTCACATCTCTCATAAACATCTGTTCCAATGCATTTACAGCTGCATTCGTTGGAAAATCCCAAAAAACATTCTCTGATGGGGAATTTTTCAAAGAATGGTGGTGAAATGGGACAAACTACTTGATGTATACTTATTTATGGCTGAAGCCTAATTTCCTCATTGACCTCACGTTGGCCAGTCAGGGACAACCAACAGCCAGATGTGGCCCGCATGCTGTACAATGCCCAGGTGTGGTCTAAAGAATGCCAAAGTAACAGGTGGAAATGTTGGCCAATCATAGACCTACAAACAATAACAATAACAATAACAATGCACACCGTCTGATGTCATAAAAGGAGATAAAGTTGCACACCTTTGATGTTGCAAGACAAAATCTTAATTTTCATTGTCAACATGTAAACTTCCAAAAATCTTCGCCCTGGAAGAGGTTTCTCAAAAGCTCAGTTTTCAATGACCTAAAAAGCTGTTTACAGGTGGACCAAAGGCCAAAAAGCTACATTTTCCAAAATACCTGTGTACGTGTTGATCTGAAGCGTTTCGGCTGTTGCCATGTTGGGTTTTTTTTAGCCAGAAATGACATTAAATGGACAAAAGAGTGGAGTGCTAATTTATCAGCTAATGCAAGCTGCATTCACAAACTGTATGTATCACAAACTATTTTTTCTGCCAGGCTGTAAATATCCTTTTTAAGTTGGACATTTTAACATGGCAGTCTGTGGGGATTGGCTCCCTTTTGGAGCCAGCCTCAAGTGGCATCTAGAGGAACTGCAGTTTTTGCCACTTTCACGCTGGCTACAACTAAAACTAAATTCTTTAGTCATAATTATTCAAAATGTTATCATAGGGCAATAGAAGAGAGTGCAGGCAGGGTGGAGATGAGTGTAAGGGGTGCTTTGTGACAGAAGGATAGCAGCAAATGTAAAAGGGAAGATTTTCAAGATGGTAGTGAGACCTGCTATGATGTATGGTTTGGAGATGGTGGCACTGACAAAAAGACAGGAGGCAGAGCTGGAGGTGGCAGAGCTGCAGATGCTAAGATTTTCATTGGGAGTGACCAAGATGGACAAGATTAGAAAATGAGTACATCAGAGAGACAGCTCAGATTGAGTGGATTGGAGACAAAGTTAGAGAGGCAAGGCTGAGAAGGTTTGGACATGTGTAGAGTGGATATATTGGAAGAAGGATGTTTAATATGGAGCTGCCAAGCAGGAGGAAAAGAGGAAGACCACAGAGAAGGTTCATGAATGTAGTGAAGGAGGACATGCAGAGGGTTGGCGTGACAGAGGTGGATACTAGGGATAGGGTGAGATGGAGGCAAATGATCCACTATGGTGACCCCTAAAGGGAGCAGCAGAAAGAAGATTTATGTGTAGTATACAGCATAAGACTACTAAAATGCAATACATTTTCAAAGTAAAATTGATTTTGTGTAGTGAGTTTTTTAGGAAGTTATTCATATATTTATATAAGAGAAATATTAAAAAATCATATTTATTTTAACATTTTAACTTAAAAGATGTTTTAGAAGTCTTCAGACATACATTGAGCACTGTGTGAAAGCCCCTGGTTGTGATATAAGTGAGGTCGTGTTACTAAAAATAAAGTATTCTTTGTATTCCAGGGGGTTTAATGTCGCTTCGCTGTGTTAATAATAATCGGTTCAGCAGTTATTTCCAAGTGGGTCACGCTCAATGGCCACAAGTTCACTGTGTAATGCAAAAATATAACTTACCTTTCATAAATCACAAATTCGTCAAAAACACATATGGCAGATGTACTTTATGCCTAGGATTAGATGAGAAGACTGGAGCTCTTGAGGTTTAATTAGGTTGAGAGGTTCATTGGAGGTGAGGTTGGTGAGCAGGACACAGAATAAAACTTCCTCCTCCCTCCTCCTCCTCTTCCTCCTCCTCCTCCTTCAGGCTCTATAAACCAGAACGCTCCATTCGCTCCTGGTGTGCGCCCCAGTGAACATCTGTGTGTTCACATCGGATTACAGCGCTGTGGTTAGTGTGCCGAGGATGCAGGAAACAGGGATGATGCTGACCATGTTGCTCATGCATACGGGACATTTTACATATTAGAAATAACTTTTTAAAAAATACGCAAGGGCTGCAGGCCTGTTATTCCTGGATCATCTCTACTTGATTTAAAAAAACATTCCTGTAATATCATTAATATTTTGGTTTCCTGCTCCCGGACAGTGTACCTCTGCTACGCTGCCATGTGCGCCCTCCGTCCGGCGTGGCTGTGCTTGCTGCTCGGCCTCCTGCCTTTGGAGATCCAGTCCCAGGCTCTGAGTCTGCAGAGAACTCACAGACACAGGTACCGCTGTACGCATTGAACCCTTAATTTGTGTCTAAAAGTCTGTGACAAACCCGAAACTTTTAGGGGGCGTATTTTTTTTTATTATTATTTTTTAAAATTGTTTGATTCAGGATATCTTCTTAACCGATAACCCCAATGGAAAACAACGTCAATTTTGCTGCTTTATTTTGGTTCATGATGTCCTGACACATTTTGTTACATTTCTTTTATATATATATATATATATATATAATTTTTTTTTTCATACAGGATAAAGTACAAAGTAGTATTAAAAGATTATTAGTAAAAAACATGAAAAAATAAAGTCAGTTTTCATTATGTTGCATAAATCTGAACCATATAACACTCTAAACTCTCTCTTCAGAGAACGAGATCATAAAAAGTTAATGGTGGCAAAATAACTAACAAACAGTTTGATTATCAATTATTAATTTGAGTCCCAATTAAACTAAAAGCACAACAATTTTTTGGTTTCAACTTCTGTAAATGGATTATTATCTTTACTTTCTGGACTGCTGGTTGCACAAAGCAAGACACTGCAAGAACTTGTAGCATTTGTTTTTATCACTACAAAAAAAAAAAACACACAAAAAAAACAGCCACAGAAGAAAAGGGGTCCAGTGACAGAGTAAGGTAATTCCTCTCAGCAGCAGCAGGAGGTGAGACAGAGGTGAAGGTGATTTAGTGGGATTTGGGACAAGGATACATGTGCATACCGAGGGGCCAAGCAGCAAACAAGCAGTCTGAGTAAGACAACAGCAACTTGTAGGTTCCTTAAGACCATCTTATGATGTGAGTGCTTCAAGCACAGCAGCATGCCATTTAAAATGACTGTCACATGCAAACCCACAGATCATACTTTATTTTCTGCTAGTTTTTTAGGTCTAATCAGAGAAAACTTCTTGCACTGTGTTTTGTGTGTGTGAAAAAGAGAGAAAGACATGAGAGAGAGAGGTTTTGGTCACTGAGTCTAAGTTATATAAGAGGGATTTCTCCCTTATTCGCAGCTTTTATAAAGCTTTAATCCCACATTAGTGTGAACACACCTTGTCTATTGTTCAAGTGCTAAATTAGTGTAATAATGATGTAAGATAAAGAGGCATCAAGACAATACATTTGTCTCTGTAAACATGTCATACATTGCCATTTTTTCCAAACAATTTCTTCTTGTTTATTTAATTAATTAATTAATTTTTTTGATGATACCAGTAAAAATAAAAAATTTGATTAAGGTGTGCAGTATTGTAAACTAAAACTCTCTGGCTAATCAGGAAAAAAAACCCATCTCAAACATCTCAGTGTGATTCAGCGCTGATGGATGCAACATAATACTGCTGCTGGCACTCAACAAAATGAGTCTAAAGAAATAAAAGAGGAGAGAAAGAAAAATTAAAGCATCCTGCTGTAATTTAGAAAAGACAGAGAGCCAAAAAGAGGGAGGGTGTTGAACTGGTAGTGAAGCTGTGGGGATCTGGTAGGGACAAAAAGTCTTCTCTGCACAAAGTAGTTGGAGGAGTTACGACAGGAAAGTGTGTGTGTGTGTGTGTGTGTGTGTGTGTGTGTGTGTGTGTGTGTGTGTGTGTGTGTACATGTATGTGT
>VUQS01074609.1:0-14132 GCA_015108495.1 Heterochromis multidens | reverse complement strand
GAGCTGGAGGTGGCAGAGCTGAAGATGCTCAGATTTTCACTGGGAGTGACCAGAATGGACAAGATTAGAAATGAGTACATCAGAGGGACAGCTCAGATTGAGCTGTTTATAGACGAAGGAGGGTGCAGAGGGTTTGGAATGCAGAGGATGGATAATGAATATATTGGACAAAGGAAGTTGAAGATGGAGCTGCCAAGCAGGAGGAAAAGAGGAAAACCATAGAGGAAGTTCATGGATGTAGTGAAAGAGGACATGCAGAGGGTTGGTGTGACAGAAGAGGATGCTAGGGATTGGATGAGATGAAGGCAGATTATCCACTGTGGCGACCCCTAAAGGGAGCAGCCAAAAGAAGAAGGTACGACAAGACAAAAATTACATTGAAAACAAAGTAGCAGAGGTTCCTGAGCTAGGATAAAAATAAAAGTTAATACTTGCTATTTGATTCTTTTCAGATAACAATATATGGATATACATAAAGAGTAGTAAAGTGGTAGTTACAGCCTGGTTTTATCATAGTCTACAAAGGGTTTCTCAGAGGAGCCACATACAGTAAGTCTTAGTTTCTCAAGTTTAACATATCGTGTTACCTCACTTAACAATTGAGTCCAACTTGGTGAGTGAGGATCCTCCAGTTCAGAAGAATCAATCTCTGTGCTTATAAAGTCATTTTAAACTTAATTCCTGATACATTTCTATTGTTTTCTCCAACAAACACCGAATATAGCTATAAGTGGATCTGGCTGAATAGTCATTTCAAAAATGTCTGACAGTGTTTTAAAGATTAGACTCCAAAACGACTGCAAATTAGAGCATTTATCCCATATTTGGGAAATTCTTTTGTTATAGTGTATTTTAGAGGGTGACAGCATGTGGTATGATGTTTCCTTTGTCTGTCCTTGTGCCAGTGGAGCTGAGTCAGTCTGTTGAAGAAGGTCCTCCGTTGCCTGTCCAGTAAGTGGTTCAGAGGGTGGTCAGAATAATTCATGATGGATAACCTTTTGTCAGTGACCTCCCCTCCAGCACAGCTTCAAAAGTGTCCAGTTTGCAGCCAGTTACAGAGCCAGGCTTCCAAATCAGCTTGTCCAGTCTGTTTGGTGTCAACACAGCAAACTACACTGTGCTTGCCACAACTGAGTGATAGAAAATCTCACTTTTGCTGCACATGTTGAAGGAACTCAGTTTCCTTAGGAAACAGAGCCTGCTCATCCCCTTCTTGTATACAGCCTCTGTGTTGGTCTTCCAGTTCAGCCTGTTGTCAATGTAGACACCCAGCTGCTTCTCCTCCACCACATTATCATCCTGTCCCAGGATAGACACGGGTCGTGTAGCTGTCCTTCTACTTCTGAAGTCAATCACTATCTCTC
Organism: Heterochromis multidens; assembly: GCA_015108495.1. Classification (NCBI taxonomy): domain Eukaryota; kingdom Metazoa; phylum Chordata; class Actinopteri; order Cichliformes; family Cichlidae; genus Heterochromis; species Heterochromis multidens. The sequence continues at coordinate 12,768 of VUQS01074609.1, read as the reverse complement.
TGGTCTTATTTACATTCAGAAGCAGATGATTCCTCCTAGACTGCTCCACTAATACATCCAACCACTGCAGAATTGTCAGAGTGTTTCTGTAGGTGGCGTAACCCGGAGTTGTACTGACAATCTGAGGTGAACAGGAATGGAGACAGCACAATCCCCTGTGGAGCTTCTGTACTGCACATTACCAAATCAGACAGAGCACTGCCCAATCACACATACTGTAGTCTGAGTAACACACTAATAAAAAACTAGAATTTCACCAGAACTGAAGCATGAACTTCTCGGATGGTCTGTACCACACAAAAAGAAATAATATTAGTCTGATAATCTATTAAAAATGCTAAAAAGGCACCAACAGCACACACACAGAGTGAAGAGGTCCAGTTTAATGGAAGTGGATGAGACTAGCAGACTCCAGTCAGCTCCAGCTGCTTGTGTCGGAACACCTGTCAATCATTATTGCCACTCCCCTAACTCCAGGTGGATGAGTTATTTAAAATCTTTACCCCACTCAGTGTTGTTATGAGGGGGGGACTATCCATATTGGCCAAAATCTTTTTTTTTTTCCATACCAGGCTAAAAATGTGCTTTTTAACGCAGTAAAGTTGGACATTTAAACATGGGAGTCAATGGAGATTAACACGCTTTTGAAGCCACTAGAAGAATTGCAGTTTTTGTCACTTTCGCATTGGCTTTTCAAAGTACATTTGAAAACAGAATTATAGCTAAAAGAGACTGTGTAAAGTATATACATATTGTATATGGTTATATGCATAAATTATATTATGTATATAACAAAAGGATGGCTGAAAGTAACTAAGTCTATTTACTTAAGTACTATACTTAAGTCCATGCTTGAGCTACTTGTATTTCAGTATTTGACTGTACTCTATATCTTTGTGCTACATTTAGGAATTTTAATGCATTACACCTAAACCATTGTATTCCAACCTTTTTCATATCATTACTTAGACCAGGATGACATCTTCCAGTTATCTGTAAGTTGTTAGTACCTCCATCAAAGACATATTTCTCCTCTAAATGTCTTAGCTTGTTTAATTTAAACCTTGGAGGTAAACCAATTTAACAAAAGGAAATTGTTTTAGTGGAAAAAGCCCAAAAATAGCATCAGTGAATGCTCATGACCCTTTAACATGTGTCCCATTGGAGAGGACCTGATCCCTAAGATGAGAAATACTCACTATTAACTTTATACACATTAAAAATCACTCCACATTTACCAACTACAACAAAATGTTTACTCTTATATCTTATCAGTAACAATTTTATCAATAGACAACAGTAATGTGGATGTTTCTTTGCAAAATAAACACATTCGATCAAATGTGCAATTAAGTAAAGAAGGAGACAAATAGTGGTGGCATTGCATTCTGTCAGTTTTTCAAGTGTCACGATCTAAACACGCTACAACAATGTGAAGCAAGACTGTGGAGCTTTGCTCATCACGTCACACAAGAGAGAGCTTCATATATTTGCTGTGTCTCTCCCAATCAGGTATCTCAGCAGCACTGTGAGAAGTTAATCTTTGTTGACGGTGTGTTGTGCACTCTTCCATGGGCTGGCTGGTTGGGATCTCTTCTGGAAAGTCCAGTCTGTTCTCACATAGAGGGGGATAATTACCAAACACACAGCCAACAGCAGTAGCACAAAAGCTGCATTGACTTCCTCACTGCTGGTCGCCTCCAGGGGATGGTCCCGCTCCCTGCTCACCCTGCTCACCCAGACCCTCTTCTCATCACTCCTGAGAGGCAGGACGACTTGTTCCATAACAAGACGCGAAACTGACTTCTTTCAGCTCCAGTGAACTGGACATAAACCCCGACTGACAACCTCCAGTGCCCAAAGAGAACAGAGAGAGGACGGGTGGGCCGGGAGAGAGGACAAGAGAGAGGTGGGGGCAGCACAGGGGGCACTAAATAAAGTTGTTATTCACTTTAATCTTACATCTTAGAGGAAAAAACAAAGGACTTTCACTTTAAACTGATTACTCCAGGTTCAACATTGCTATGTAACAGTAAAATCTAGATCCTTTGAACTGCATCCCCAAATGTTTGCTAACTTTTTATCTCCCTGTTTTGCAAATGTATGATTTCTACTCACAGCCGCCTCAAAGCCACGTTCCCCCTCTCAGTGCTCAATGTGTTACAGCAATGAAAGCGTAAAGTGCTGTTAATGTAATGGGCCAGGGGTGATTGTTTCTGACAAGCAACAAAACACATCGTCCCTCCCCTCAAATTAGTCCCCCAGGAGGAGGTGGGGTGAGGGGTTCATGTCCCAGGAGACACATGGACACGACAGCATGCCAGCATATAGAATGAGCATCAACGTGACTGTCATTTGTAGTGGCTTATTTTCTTTCCTTTTAGGTACTTTCCAGGATGAATTACCAATGAAAATTGGATTATCTTCAGTGTTCAAATGTGCCTTGAATTGGTGTTCTCAGTTTTCACCTGTTTGAAAAGTTGGATGAGCTTATTTCAAATTGCATTACCACTTACTTATGCTATATAATCTAATCTAAATCTATAATCTAAACCTAATCTAAGATTATCTCCCCCCATTTGGTGAAATTAATTTAAATACTGAGAATTGATGGGTTACTCATTACAATGTCTTCAGTCAAGGAAGTGAGTAGTATCTCTTTACTTATAACCAGAAAAAATTTTTTAGGCAGTCACTATCAAACCAAGTGACTCGTTCAGATTATTATGTTTAACAATGCAGAACCACTATGGCAACATCAAGATAACGCATGATAGTTTCTCTACTTTGATGTAAAAGAAAATGCTGCTCTACGCTACCACTAGTGGTCAAAAAGTGTACAAGCAAGTCCATAAGAAAATGTGAAATTCCTTGTGATACCCAATATCAAGAATTAATTTGTATACTTATGGTTAAAAAAAATAATTTTAATAAATGATCAGTTCATGTATGTGTAACATTGCAATACAATCACGATAATGTGAAAGCTGCAGTTCTATGCTCTTTATGTTCTGATTTAAAATAGACTTAAATAACTGGGCAGCATGGCAGTAACCACCTATGAGATCATCAGGTTTGGATCGCCTCTGTTTTTTTCAGAACAAGACAGTCAAATTTGGCACAAATCAGTGTGTGATGCTCTAGACTGCTTTTACTTTGAAAAGATTGTGAAGCTCTATCTGACTGGGTTCTGTTTAGGGGGTTAGGTTAATACATGACTCATGAGGAGTGGATCTGAGGCACAGTAGGACCAGAGCTTTTAAGTAAGTAACTTTTTCCGTGTGTTAGTTTAATTTCGAAGGAAGGAATTCAGTATTTTGTTATTTTTGTTTTATTTCATTGTTTTATACACACGGCACTCACCTTCCATATTTCTACATACAAAATTGCTCCTGCAAAAAAGGAAAGCTGTACAACATGAAGTCATTTGCAGTTTTCAGATTTCTGGTTTTGATTGTATTGCACCTCTAGGAACCAATTTCTTCAAAGGCACAGGTGCTGCTCCTTAAATATGATACATTAAGAGAAAGAAACTCTGGACCTCACTAATTTCTAAACCCTGGTCACAGCCATGCTGGGCAATATTAGGAAAGTCCCATCCCAAGCATTTAAAATTTGAAGCCTGTCTCAAATCCTTTAAATTTCATCCCTGATTCAAATACATACAATTATGGAGACAGACTAACAGAGGTGTACACTTAAATTGCCTTTTTGTAAAAGCACAGGTGCTGCTTTAAAGCCCCATTTTATTCAGCTATATTATTCATAGTGAGCTCAGGTTGAATAGGCAGTTAGCTAGTCAGTTAGCAAGGGGTTAGTTTGAAAGCAAAGTCCTGATTTGTGAACGAGGCAGTGGGAGGAGTGGTGGAGGGCCTGGCGTGGAGGAAAGCCTCTCCTGGGCCAGAAGAAAAGGATTTGGCCCAGATGCAGGCAGAGATGTTAACTTTGAGTGGCCCCTGTGGCTCAAGCTCAGTACCCCCTCCTTCTTACTTCCCAAGCCCCCAGGTTGCCTTTGCATGACATCATTCCCAAACTATGTCCCCCATACCCATGTGAATCTGAGCTGTCACAATCAGCAGACCCCCCCCCCTTACCCGCCATTAAACTGTACTGTGCCGCAAACCCATACGTTTCTTTTTCTCCCTCTCTTCTTCTATCACCAATCTCCTCCCTTCTTCTTCTTTTTTAACCTCCAGAAAGGCATTGTTTGAGTCAGGGCTTGATCAAAAAACTGTTGCCCGCCAACCACAGGGCTTTCTGTAAATTCAATAAGGCCACCTTAAAGATTTTCCTAATTAATGGATGACATCTTTGGCTAGAGGAGAGGCGAGGCATTCTGCTCCAGCCCGCTCTTTGTTCGCCTCCTAATTAACTTTCCTAGGTCACTCAGGTCCCCGCAACCTGAGAGTGAAGAGCCCCCATTGAGGAGGGAGTTGTAAACTTACTTTTTTTGCCTCGGCACTTAAAAGGGGAAAGCAACTATAGGGAACAGAAAATATCCTATTTAAGTCTTTTGTGAGTGAACTGCTTGCACATGTTCCAATAAAGGAAGTCTTCTAAATAAGCTGCCATGTTGCTCTCCGCTCCCCCTCTTTTTTTTTCCCCTTATCCCACCTCTTTCACTCCCAGCTCCACAGAAAGGTTATGAATGATAGCTCTGGGTTGAGGGGGGTAAAGGGCCAAAGGACAGCATCTGGGCATTGTGGAATTGTGAGCATCTGAAACTTTGAGGGAATTTGAGGATGGGAAAGCACTGAGCTGCTGGGTGGTTGGGTGGGTGATTGAGAAAATGTGGTGAATATGAGAAAAAAATAAGTGCCTCTTTGCTCTTGTCATTGTTTGGGTGTTTCTAAAGGATCCCATGTACCACAGCTGCTTTCATCACTCCTACCCTTTATCCTGCAAAAACTAAAACGTCCAAAAAGAAAGACTTTTAATAATTTGCAATCTGTTACTACCACACCCAACACTTCACTTATGATTGGACAAAAGAGTGTCTACTCATACTAAACTTTCTGTTTGGTATGAGTAGATATTAGACAGAAAAATGCAGGTATAACTACGAGCAGAGTCATCATAACTCTAAAATTATACATATATCATAATGAACAATAATGTAATATTGTATTTGTAGCCCATTCTTAATAAATCTTTCATCATATGTTACCTAATACATTGTTTTCAAGTAAGACTTTGTCAGTATTAAATAAATAATAATGGTGTTTTGCTCTTAAGCAATCACAAAGTGCTCTTACTCAGTTCAAGACAGCCATTTAGCCTCATCTGGTGTGCAACTGACCAGTAGCTTATGGAAGCTAATTTTAGCTAATGTAAGAAAACATCACAAAGCCACAGAGCTGTGAGAGTGGCCATTAGAAAATGTTACCCGGCCTCTTTTTAAGACGTGTAGAATGTTTTTTTCTTTTTTTTCTTTTTCCTATGCTACAAAACTTCAGTTAAACAGAGAAGTGAGAATTTGTGGAGAAATATTTGGTACCACATAACATTACCCCTATTTTATACTCTTCACGTTGGCTCCCAGTTGATTTTAAATTCCTTTTAAAGTTCTCATTCTTACATACTGAGCACTAAATCGAGTAGCTCCAGACTACTTATCTCAACTTCTTGTTAAACACGCTGCTGCTCACAGTCTTCATTCACATGCTCAGAATTTTAGTTGTTTCTCATACAAAATTAAAGACTAGAGGGGACAGAGCCTTTCAATCTGTGGCACCACGACTTTGGAGCAGTCTACCACTCCAGCTACGTTTAGCTGACTCTATGGACTCCTTCAAAAAAGCAGTTAAAACGTTTTCTGTTTAGCCAGGCCTTCTGTTGAAACTCTTTTTTTATAATTTTTTTATCCTGTTTTCAACATAGTTTTGTAACGCTATTAACTGTGTTTTAACTTTCTATTATATTTTATTGTGATTATTCCTAGTTTTTACTTATTTTGTTGCACAGTGCTTTGTGACTTTATGTCTGTGAAAAGTCCTTTATATATACATACTTACTTACTTATATACTTACTTACTTACTTAATTAGAATAGAATAAAAACAGCAGCTAAATGTAACCTTCTTCTGCTGTATTGGCTAGCTAACTTGCATCATACTTCTCACTCCTTAAATACACAAAAACTCTTATCTCCAGTATGTCATGAGGAACAGCTTTTGTTTCAGCTTTGTGATAATGGATTTTGTAGATATCCGAGTGGTTTTTAAATAGTTAGCTTACCCTAGGTAGTAAAGCTTACTTAACTCAAAAAGGATGTATGTGGTTTTCACTGGAAAACAAATGATTACAGTGACAACTGCCACTGTAATCATAAAATATAATGAAAAAAACCCTGTTCTCTATTGCTTTAAAGATCCAGATATATAGGCTCCCTATAGTCCATTTCAATATTAAAGAACAGAAAAAGTAATAAAAGACAACGCAAGGGCAACACACACACGCACATGCAGACACACAAATGCAATCATCAGTAATTACAAAACAAATAAACAATTGTTCCACTGCTTCCAGAAATAGCAGAAATATCTTGTATCACTTAAAGTAGGTACAGTTAAAACCACAGTTTCTGAATCAATTAATCAACATGTGAATTTATATACAAACTTTCTCAGCAAAGCATGAAAGGTAGGAACATTAAAAGTCACAAACGTTTGGCTTGCACCTGTCCATCTTGGATGCTGAATGCATCATTACGTGCCACCTGAAGCGTTTCCATTTTCGATATACTGTAAGTGCACTACAAATGTGCTGTATGCTCTAAAAAGAGCTATTTTAACATCATCTGTACATATGTTTAATTTACAGACTACAATATTTGCTTCTGCATACAGTTTACAACAGACACGCTGCACATCATCATCATCATCACAGAGATCATTCCTGATGACATGACCCAAGTATTTGATTTTAGTCACCACATTTAAAATTTTATTTCCCAAACAGAATGACGAGGGAAATTGCTTCTGATCCTCTTTAGTTGAAGTGATCATTACTAAACTCTTTCTGGGGTTTAATTTAATATTTAATTTAATATCACACTGCAAACCATAACTTCAGTAGACCCTGAGCAGCTGCTGCAAGCTGGCAATTTAAGGAGACAAAACAACTAAATTGTCAGCATATAACAGATGATTAATAAGGCTCTCCCCCACCTCACATCCAGTATTCTGCTTGTTTAGTGTTTTACAAAGATCATCCAGAAGTAAGATGAGAACAGGTGACAACATCCCACCTTGTCAAACTCCATTAGTTGCTAAAAAGGTTGTAGCTGTACACCTACCCCATCAGGCCTGCATAGTTTGATGTGAATACCAATAATGCAAGATCCTTATCAGATATGAGGGGACCCCACTTTCTTGTAGCTTAATAAATGTATGCATTAGCATTTATGATATTTTATATTTTGTATTCACTGGATAGTAAAAAGTGGAAAATGGGGCCCCAACACTCCACAACAGTACAAGTGAAGCTTAAATGAATGGTGTTTGCCCATCTGCATGTATGATTGTTTGACCAGATGAAAAACACTAAGTGATTTTGTTTCTTAGATGTTGTATTTTATCAGTGTAGATTCACTTTATTAGATCATCCACTTCTTTTGTCATAGACAGAACTCTACTCATACAGGAGCATTAATGAAGGTACACAGTGGACATAAATAAATAGTCCAGTTATTTATTACTGCAGTTCTGTAATTCCTGTGTGGGAATCACAGGAAAGCTGGAGAGAACAAACACAGGGAAGACATGTAATAAACAGTCTCAAGGTGGATTCAAACCCAGGCCTCTGCAATAGCCTTACGGCATGTGGGCCACCTGCTTAACCCGGGGAGCTATATTGTTGCCCAAAATGTACTAACCTTTAGCCTTTAGTATTCAAAGTGGACCTATTTTGTTCATTTCCAACTCAGTATTTTTATTCTTTGACTCTACTAGAGTAGCTTTGCATGATTCAGACTTCAAAATAATCCTAACTTACCTTATTTGGGGCCTTGGCCTTAACTGAGCTGTGATGAAAGTGATTTGTAATTGTCTAACAGTGGAAATTTGTTTTCTTTAATTAGCATTTCCTATTGGATATTTCTATCATTAGTTAAAGTTATTATGCTTATTTCAAACTCTGTATTATTATTCATAGGCTCTCTAAAGTTTAAAATAATCCTAATTTATCTTATACTGGGCCTTAGTGTAGCCCCCACTTTAACCTCTGTCTGAAACAAGCTGTTTTAGCTTATCTCCCTTTCTTCTGATTGGCTGCCCCTTGCAAACAAAAAGAGCTGCATCCCTGAGATTACCAGATTAAGGAGATCTCTTTTCACTGGCATCATAGAGAGCCAAAAGCAGAAAAAATATCTGAAACTGTGATTTAGAGGAGTCTGAAGCCTGAGCTTTTGGCTAACGGGGATTACTTAAACATACACTAACTGCATTATTTGAAACTTTGGCCAAGATTAATTTGAGCAGCCACCACTGAAACACTGAAGACAGCTCCCACAGCAGCCACAGGTGATATTATACAACTGTTTTCACAAATAAGCTAAACTCTGTTTAGAAGTGATTAAATACTACTTCACACTTATATTAAATATGAAACTTTGGCGTGAAAACTGTCATGTTTCATCAGATACTGTTATAATGAATGAAAATAACCACATATTCAGTGGTTTTTGTCCAGTGTTATATACACAAACATAATTAATATACTCAAGGAGCTCTCCAAGGAGCTGCATCCCACATATATGCACTGTACCCCAGTCTGAACACAGACAATGTCACATGACCTGATTCTATCAATGGGTCACCAGTCTTCCTCGAGTCTGGGTGTCTGGATATGTATTAAGACCCATGAGGTGAGTATGAGGCTCATGGTGACAGCTCCTGTGCTGCCCTGAGTCCCTGAGGGTTAATGGTGGGTGGAAGCTGTGACCTCAGACCGTGATCACTGAACCTGACCTGTGGTGCCAGCAGGATAACATCAGGAGAAGCAGGGCTGTGAAGCAAGACTGACTGTTGAACAGAGCTGGACAAACAGCAGAATGACCGTCAGAGTGACTCCAGGTGAAGGGCTGCTGCGGAAGGAGCAGTTGATGACTATTCTCTGTTTAATCTGTGTGACGACCGCGACCAATATTTTCACTGCTGCTGCTTCTTAAACAAAGTAATTTAGACACTGTGTGTGTGAGAGAGAGAGTTTGTGTGTACATGAAACTCTCTTCTTTTTGCAAAGTGCCTCTCATGCAGCAAACTGTTAGAGTCCACCTTCACTCAAAAATGTGTCGTGCTTGTTGGGGTGTTTGTTATTTGGTTGTTTCTTCACTTGTATGCCTGACATGAACTATTCTAAGGCTATTTTCAAATTAATTTGCTAAAAAATTAAAGTTAAAAGCAGTTTATATACTGTATAAGCACAATTTTGTGACATCACAGCTAGTCTGAAAGACTTGCGTTCAACTTCTGCGATAACAAAAAATTTGGGAAAAACCAAACCAAATACTTTATGTCTTTAACCATGTAGATGAATCATTAAACTGTGCTATTTTGATATATTTCCATGCATTCTGTTATTGAGTTAATGAATGAGTGAGTTATTATGTCTTGCTTTTGTGACCTGTGATTGTCAAGGTAGTTTTTGGGTAGGTTCTCCAAACCTATGTAGATACATTTATGTGGTTTGATCAACAGTTGTGATGCCACCAGGTCAAACCTTTGATATCACATTGATGTTAAAATTATAAAAACAAAACATGTAGAAATCATATAAAGAACTTAATATTAAACTGATGGTTGCCTGAATGAGAAAAATGAACGTGAATGTGGTGGAAAGTGTCCGTTTTTGTTAGATTAATTTTACTGTATTTTTGCATCTACAAAAAGACATAAATCAAAGACTTCATTAAAAAAAACTGAGAATTAGATACAAATACAGAAAATAAATAAGTGGGAAAAAAAAGTTTAAGTGAAGTTTATTGTTAAAAACTAACTTAAAGACAGACAGAGCCAGGCCTATACATTTCACCCACAGATCTAATCTAGTCCAGTCACCTCTGCATGACTGAAACGTGTCCTTTCAGCTCTGGAAATCCTAACACTTTCACACACCACAGGCAGAATAATAAATGAACTGTAGATACACTGATCACATCGCGGGCTCCTCGGCTCTCACATGTTTGTCTTTGCAGTGTGAACAGACTAAGCCCCTCTACTCAGCTGTCATAATTTGTTAACGAGTCTTTTCAGGGAGGGAAAAAAGAAAAAGAGAAGACAGAAAAAGAAAAGAAAGCTCTTCACGAGTGACTGAAAGCAGAGGTCCATCCAGAGAGGGAACCCAGGGGCGACATCAGACCGATTTCAGACCAGCCCGTGATGGCATCTCTGTATATTTTAATATTAATGACCCCGGCCGCAAAGCCGCCTCTAAGCTTCCAACAGGTGCCCCAGCCCCACTCGAGTCTGAAAAACTGGGATCATTCAACATCTCGCTATCCACCAGCGGCCAATAAAGACTGCACATGAAGAGGACTCCGAGAGGAGGGAAAAAGACATAAAGAGTGGAAGGGGAGTTACAGAGTCAGTCATCTCTTGCAAATAAGTTTTTGAGTCACTTTCCCCAGCTGAAACACGGGTCGATATTTTCCCCCCCTTGAGAAAGAGATTGACTTTTGTTTGGAGTTTGTGAGAAGTGGGAATCAGAAGCGGGACAATGGGACTCCCCACGGCGAGAGGCTGAGAGGAGCCATCTCAAATCAGTCAGCCAGGGGACTGACTAATCCGTCCATTGTCCCTCCCCAGCCACCGGCCGCACATCAACACATTCGCCCCCCATTGTCCCCCACCCTCATGCAGCGGGATTTGCTCTCCCCAACAGCCAGTTTTGTCCACGGCAGTTCGAGCGGAAGTTTCTCACTGACAATTTGCCCCAAATAGATTTGTCAGAGCGTCCAACTGCACCACACCGACTTGTGGGTTTCTGGGTTTGGGTCTTGGGTCTGTGTTTTTAGGGGGGGACTTACATGGTCAGGCTTTGGCGTGTGTGTGTTTGTAAATGCGTGTAAGTGCGCATGGGCTTGTCTGTGCACACGCACAGGTGTTCCAGAATCTCCTTTACTCAGCAGCAGACGAGGTGGCGCTAATGAAAGAGGATGGACTGTGGTGGCAGTGGAGGAATGCGGGGATAGGCCTGTTACGTTCAAAAGCAGCAAGATAGTTTTACTGTACTCAAAGACAGCGTGCTCCTCGATGGGCATGCATGGCTGAAGCATTAAACGCCCACTTTAATAACCACTTTGACTCTAAATGGTCGAAGAGAAGCATGTTGCTGTACACACTGTGCCCGATCAGCTGCATGCTCAGACTTATAGCCCGTTGACATCCTTTGGATAAAGGTTGACAGTGAAACTGAGGAAAATGAGTTGGCTCAATGCAATATGTCTGTGTTAAAATCGTGCTGGGTGTAAAGGGAAATTTAGTGGCCCACAAACGCTACATTTTATCCTATACAGGTGTGCTTTACGCAAAGTCAAACAAACGCTGAGGCGTGTATAAAATGTACAAATATATGATTGTTTTCTGTCTTTGTTTGTTTTGTTTTGCTTTTCCCATTATAACTTACCTGCAGAGGCTTCAACATGTCCAACATAATTTAGCAGTCGTGATTCTTAAGACCTAGCATCACAATAAATTTGGAAGCCAAATCTGGTCCAGGTGAAACCTGAAACCTCCAGGACACATATATTGACTTTCGGTGATACAGGCAGGCCCCTTTAAATTTTCAGGTAACCTGCATCTATTCAGTGAATCTTATTGAAGAACTGTCCGTGGTGCTGAAATCAGACTGAATATTTCCCACTTATTTGGGATCTTGAATCATATTTAAGGCTAATGTGTATTAACAGTGCCTGGGAGAGATCTTTCAACTGCTTTTTTTTTGTGGATGTGCCAAACAAACCTTTTGCGATGAACATGTGGAATTACATTTTCCGAAAAACACTGTCATCACCACAGCAGATGAAGTGATTCTTCACGGTTCAGACAACCACCTCCTCGACTAAATACGATCAGTGTCTGTAGGCTATAAGATGACTGAGGATCATCTCCTCGGCTAGTTTTAAAGGATGCACGGCTGCAGGGGCCTTTGGTCGACTTGAATTCTCCCCATTATTTGCTTTCTGGAGCTTAGTGACTTCTCTCCAAAGCCAATTGGTTTACGCCTGGTCGGTTCGGGGGGCCTCCACAGTGATAGCAGTACATAAAAGATGGATAAACTATGGACTCCAGTAGATGATTCCCTAAATAGCACAACTTTAGATGCTTTAATATCAAAACGAACAAAAAAAAAAACCCAAAATCAACAGGTGCACAAGCCAAGAATACACAATCCCCTTTATATCTGATATGCGATATGTTTTTGCAGATGTTTTTTTTTTCTCATTGTTCGAAACTCATTCAGACATTCAGCACACACCACGGTCTCCCTGTATTGTTCTGGACTGACTTCTGTTGGACTCTCACTCCTTTCTCGTTGTTAAAGTCTATCCTATAGTATGTCAAGTATCCGCATACTGATGCCGAGCTCCCCCAGAAAACAGATACACAATCCACTGCCCCCTTTGTTGGCCACATTTCATTGACTGCTGGAGGAGAAGAGAGTCACTCATACAAAAAAAGTGAAAGAAGGCAGCCCCGGCAACCATGATGTTGGTTATATTTGTGTAAAGGCTATCAGTGAATGACGAGGATTAGGACGAGTTAAGGAG
>VUQS01074606.1:0-23453 GCA_015108495.1 Heterochromis multidens | reverse complement strand
GCAAACCCCCCCCCCCCCCATGCGCCTCTCTTCCTCTCGTCTTCCTGGTGTGGATTCACACATGAAGAGAAGATCTGATTTTCAGCACATGATGAATAAAAGCAACCAATTCAGCCTAAAACTCAGATGACTTATGACCGTGTGAATCTGGCTTCAGTCTTTTTTTTTTTTGTTTGTTTTTTTTAACCTCTGTTCCTCCTCATTGTGTGTTGTTTACGTTCAGAGTCCTTATTGTACATTTGGATGTTAATAACATTTTGTTGTAATTATAAATACGCTTGTATATTGATGTTGTTTTGATGCAATTTATCTTTAACACAAATGGTTTTTTTTCTGATATATTGGACCAATAATAAAAAGAATGAATGCATTTGATACTTTTCTTCTTCTGTAACGTTTGTTTTCTTCATTTAAAGCACACAAATGCATCAAAATACTAAATATACTGTACAGTAGTAGACAAGACAATTTAAAAACATCACAACACTCCTTAGAAATGTTTATTTAACAAAAGCTTGAACCCCTACACCAACATGAGTTACACCTTATGTTTAATCACTTCATTTAAACTAAGAAAATCAGTAGCAGCAGTGGCCTCCTTTGTGCACCGTCAACAAATAAAAGTGCAATAACAAATGAATGCATGCAAAATAACTATAATAAAAGCTGCATTTGGCTCCCTTCAGTCAGTACTTTAAACACTAATTTAAATATACAAACACATCTACTATAGAGATTTACAGGGCTAAAATATGGCTTAAATATCTATATAAATTTACGCACAGAAAAATTTGTCAAGTGGTAAACTGTACAGTACCTTCAAGTGTAAAAAAAAGCTGAGCATAAAATAACAGACAAATGAACAGAAAACACGATTAAATGCACAAGTGGGTCAATATGTAAGGACATCAAAACATTCAACCATAAAAAAACAAAAGGTTATGGTAAGAAAAAAAAAAGCTCCCTTTACTCTGCCTGCTCTTTCTGACCTGCAGCAGCAGACTCAGCATGGAACTGTTGCTTCTCTCCTAAATCCCATAAAACGCCTCCGTTTTCATTTCAAGTCATTCAAAGCAGTCGGTATGCGAGAACCTCAAATGACACCAAATATAAAGTTTTTCCGAAAATGTGTGCTTAGGCATTCGTGATCAACTGACTGACGGTGACTAGTACATGGAGTCAACACGCTAAAAGCACCAGGGGAGAGAGAATCCAGCCATTTGTTCCTATCTGCAGAACATGCATCCATGCACTTGTGACCGTTATTTAATATTGTTTTTAATGTTTTGGGCACAACATATTTTCCCTTCCTTCATCTTTTCCTTTTTGTTTCCTTTCAAACTGCGTCAGTATGATTAATCTGGCAAATATGCAGCATTAGCTTGCTGTGAAACTGGAGAGAACCAGTCAAAAGATACGTGTAGTCACTTGTTTCTGCGTCTTTGTGTTTCTAGCAGCAAAGAAATGAGGAAGAAGTGACTGTTTTGTTACTAATTCAAATTGGTTTGCCACTGGGAGCACATGGATGGCAAAATATTTGATATTTTAAAAATGGCTAATATCCTCTGAGCAACTAAAATCTTAATAACTCGACTCAATAACTCGAAATTTCAGGTCATTTCAAGTTACTTTGACCTAAACACCACAGATTCAAACCCATCCTAAACCTCAAACTGCAGCTAAGCTGACAACAGAGCAGCACTCTCATTAAGTTTGGTGCACATTACTGTGCAAGTACAGTAACAACTATAAAGTCCTTAAATAAGAAAATGGTTGGGTGATCCAATAACAGCCAAACCAAACTGATTTTTAACCACACTTCTACTTCATGCTGCTAGTTAATTAGTCTACAGTTCAGCAAAAAAAGTGGTGCCAAACCAAAGTAGGCAGTTAAATAAAAACAGGCAAATCTTTGGATAATGCATTCATAAAATCCTTATAACAGAAAAGGTGAAACTTCAGAAACCAGCTTGTGTCAAGCTTCCTGTAACAACCTTAAAAGACTTCAGGATTCAAAATTCCCAACAAAGTGTTTTAAAACATGAGTCACGGCTGAAAACGGACTGTGACTAACAGGAGTTTGCTGTTAGAAACAGCTATTTGTGTAAAGTCAAAGAGCATAAAATCTATACACTACATGTACACCCTGATAAATCTACACTATGTTGATGTCACTGTGGCAGCTCCTGTCTTTTTGAAGCAGTCGGCACAAAGTTGACTGATGACATCTGCTTGTATTTGTTGCAACTTCAACAGTTTGTAACTTTCATAAACTGGTACAACAGCGTTCAGCCATCGTGTCACTTATCCACACAGGCCTTTGTTATTTAAGGTTTTTTGTACTATAAAATGCTCAAATGGATGTAAAACTTTGCCCCCTTTGTAACAGGGGAAGCCTGTAGGGTAGGAAACGCTTGTTCTGCAGCTTTAACAATACAGGAAGTAGCATTAAACACACTGTTCACTTTTTGACCATTTCAAGTCTCAGTTCCCTTCTGCCTTGTGCCAATGCTCACTCGCTGCTGGTGATGAAGTCGCTGCTTCAGCCGCTCTAAATCCTCTCGTATTGCTGCCTCTGAGGTGATCTGCAGCCAATGACACTGGAGGGAGTAGAGAGAGGAGACGTTCTTGAGAAGATAAGGAAAAGTGACTCTGAAAAGCAGCACGCTGCACTGAAATAATCTACAAAGATACCTGATGGGTATCATTCCCAGTACTGTGAAGATGCTGGCGAGTGTGAAGACGAAGCCTGGGAACCAGTCCAAGGTTCCCTGATAGAGCCTAGTAAAAGCAGGGATGTATGCCAGGCTGGCAAACTTCAGAGCGAGCTGGAGGGAGGTGAGAGCGGTGCCTGAGGGGACGGAAGGAAGACAGGAGGTGATGGAAGACGAAGAGACTGAAGAGAGCTGTTCTTTGTTTAATCTATACAATGTGTTGCTGCTGTGTGTGTTTGCATTTCTGACATTTCAAACAGCTGACGAGAAAAAGCTCTGGCAATAAATCAATCTAGTCCTGTAATCATCTCGAAACTGTGTGTGTGTGTTTGCTGGTGTGTGACAGAGAGGGAGGAGGCATGTATCTCTGGCTTGTTGCAGAGCAGGCTCTTAATATAATATGTGGGTCGTTGTTTAGCATGAATAAGCATAAAGGGCATCACATGTACGTTTTCTTTATGCACAAATCCACCAACAGACTCAGTATACAGACAATAAAACACGACTAAAAAGGCTGGTAGCTTTATTAAGGTTTAAATATCAAAAAACTCCAAGGCACTCCCTATTCAAAATAAAATAAAAAGAGAGGGACAGCAACAGAACACAACAATACACTAAATAATCAAATAAGGGTTATGGGCCCAAATCTGCTGCATCTGTTGCTCACAAAACTGTTTTTTTTTTGTATATTTTATTTCTTAAACACTAAAAATCTTCAGAGTCTTCAGCTATCAGGTCCCTATCCTGTGGAACCAGCTCCCAGTTTGGGTTCAGGAGACACACATCCTCTCTACTTTTAAGATTAGGCTTTAAACCTTCTTTTTTGATAAAGCCTATAGTTAGAGTTGGATCAGGTGACCCTGAATCATCCCTTTAGTGATGCTGCTATAACCTCAGACTGCTGGGAGGCTTCCCATGATTCACCGAGCACTTCTTCTCCACCCTCCATGTGTTTATACACCATTACTGCATGTCATTAAATTCTGTTTAATGACGCTCTCCTTTCTTCTTTGCACGCCCTTCCAAACTGGTCACGGCAGATTTTTTACTTTAGTAAACAGATCACACCTACTAAGAGCTAAATTAAAAGTAATGTCTGACAGCTGTGTGGAACAATCCTCTCTCTGAGTGTTGTGACTATAGTATGATTGAATAAAAATAATGAAATCACCAGCACTGTGCTGCATGCGTAAATGTGCTCAAATGTCTTGCAGCGGAGGCGCACAGCTGAATCCTATGAAGCTGCAAATGTGATCAACTGGAAGCAAGAAACAGCTCCTGTTAACATCTTCTCGCTTATGCTGAAAAGGGGAAAAAATGTGGCAGCTAATACTAAAAAAGCTGTTTAAATCCTGCATGTTCTTTTCATTAAGTACATTCTTTGGTGCTTGCTCTCTTTTGGGGCCGTATAAAGCATGTGACACACACTAAACGCGTGAGAGCTGACAAACCTGTTTAAGAGTCAAGAGACAGGTGACACAGCAGCCTATAACAACATTTTGGTGGCACAGTTATTTCTCATAAGCACTAAACATAAACAGGATTGGTGAGTTTTTTTTCCCCCTGACCTGTCAATGACCTTAAGACAGCAAATCCAACTTGCCAGAAATCTCATGTTGTCATTGCTTTAATACAACCACAAATCACTCCAGCCTACTCTAAAGCTACCCTGCTCTCCGAATTCTGAAACCATCAGTGATTTTTATACTATAGTTCATTGTCCAGTTCATTATAAATTACTAGGCAGGGTTTTCATCCATCTTGTTCAGGCACCAATATTATATATTCATCAAAATGACAAATAAGTATTTCCTCAATTTTCTTTAGCACAGGTTCAAACAAGCCTACAATATTCTCACTCTTAAAGTCAGATTAAGATGAAATGCAAAGTGTGTGTTAAGTGTTCAAAGATCTTTCCAGAACACAGGTTGTGTACTTACCACATGAAGAAGCTGGAACCTGCTGTGAGAGCTGAGATCTGATTGTGGTCATCGGGATGAGAGCAAACAGGGTGAGTGCACGAGCTGCAGAAAAAGTTCACGATTAATATTTCGTTTTATAATTTATTCTTCAAACCTTCAATCTGCAGTTTTATGCAGGCTGCCAATATCAAGCACAGCTAAGCAGCTACTACCTTCTATCCTGGGTAAGATGTATCGCCCCTGTTGTTTAAACAAGTTTAATTTTTAACCCAGCAGTCCTTGCTTTAAAACAATGTCCCAGTTCAGAGGCTGCATCCTTCAAATAACACAGGTCACACCTTCGTAGGCAGCACTGACCCAGCAAACATTTCCATGTTGAATAACCGCTGGCTGGCAGTCTTTTCTCGATGTCTAGTAATTGAGATATAGGTACTGGGATATACAAATCTGCTACAATAATAGCCTCATAAAAACCTTCCAAAATGAAAGTTGAACTGACATCATGTACATTAGCACAATTTTAGTTCAGGTTACTTCTTATATGTCTCCTGGATTTCCTCGTTAAGACTTTCTAGCAAGAGAAAGTTTGTGCTCAAGAATTGTTTTCTACTGTCTCTTTATCGAATAAAACTAAATAAACAAAATAAAAAAAGTTCCTTGATAAAATGAATAAAAAATAAACACATCAGTGGTGACCTTACACTTTCAAATCCACCACCTATCCTACTGAGCTAACCTACTAATACCATCCAAGAGTTTATAACGCTCACATTGTGGCTCCATTGTGTAATAGTTTACACATTTGTCTAACAAGCAAAAAATCATTAAGCATTAAGTTCATCAAAGAACAAATGAAACAGAATTTAGTTGTACAAAACTGTAAATAGCTTAAAAGGTTATAAAACCTTGTACAAACCATATTAGTTGTTGCTTAAAAAAACAAAGACAAATGCATTTAATTCCTTCTTTGCAATAATCTGATCTTTATTTCTCACTTTGTAAGAGGCGGTCTGACGCCACCTCTACTCTAAGTGAAAACAATGTTGACATCCATCGGTCTCTGGTTCAGTTTTCGGGGTCGTACTGCGACCAGTTTTAACATGAGGGAGATGACGTCGTTTTGATGTGCTGACTGCATTTAACTCTTGAGATGGTGGAAAGGCTCATCTCAAGGCTTCATTCAAAACAGGACTTCCCAAACTAACAGCTCACGGTAGCTACATCCATCTTTTCTACGGTTGATAGCAGAAAAAGAAAGATTTAACAGAAAAAGAGAAGGTACAATGAAATTATAGCCTACAGCTGGCTCACAAATATCAACAACCCCCACTCCCAGCACTCATTAATAGAGAAATGTCCCTTTTACATTTCCACGTTTGTCAGTGAGCTTTAGCTGAGTTAGCTGGTTCCTGGACGTACAGATCTGAGAGCAGCATTGAACATCTTTTCTAGTCCTCAGCAAGAATACAGATCATTTAAATAAACCTTAACAAGCTTAATTTATTGAAATCACCCCTGGGTGACTTGGTAATTTAGTAAAACTAAGTGTAATTTTATTTTTAACTGCCTGTGTGGATAAAACATGCTTCCTATAGCACAGTGCTGAAAAAAGTGTTTATGGCTTCTAGTCAATCCCAGGTCCTTGTTTTGGTTCCTAAATTTTTGTGATTTACGCTGATATTTTAGGTCTGACATAAGCTTGAATGAACAGCGCGACTTTTAACACAGATTCGTGAGTTTAACTTCTTTCGCTGGCTGAGTCAAACTTTGAAAACCAACAAAATATAAACACCGTTTTTTTTTTCTTTTTTGCTGTTTGCTGTGCTTAACCACTTGGCAAAGTGAAAAAAAAAATGAGTAGAATATGAACATGCAGATCTTCTGTGAACTGAATCTGACCTGGTTTTTAGAAAACATCAAGCTTCATGTGAAAAACAGGTTAGGAGCAGTGACATGACTGGGCCTTTGTTGCTTCCAGCTTCTCAAATTTGGGGAAATCATTTTTTATTTTCTCTGTTTTTTTAAAATACGACCTTTATTTGATAGGACAGTGATGACTAGACTAGAAAGTGGGGGAAGACACACAGCAAAGTGCCCTAGGTCAGACTCGAACCTGGGGTATGTGAGCACCTGCTCAACCAGATAAGTTAAACCTATTATTTCTGTTTTAATATCATGGGAGAAACTGAAGGAAAAGGATGCGGCCTGGGGGCATGGCATGAGCTCTAACCTGCATCAAATCTTCTGGATGAAGTGAATCTGCCACAAACTGCGGCTCAGTCTAAGACATTTGTTCTCACCGAGGTAGAAGGTGAGGGTTGTCGTTACAAAGGACATGAAGTAAATCCCGACGGCGAATGACAGCATGCCGATCAGGATCAGCGAGGTGTCGCTGCAACAACGTCGAAACCCAATGACACCGAGGTAACTGGTGAGGAAGATCACACAGCCTGCTGCGTTCCCATAACCCACCTGGAGGAAGGGGAAAAGAAATGAGAAAAAAGAAGGGAGGGACGCTCAGAGAGAGACAATAATCAACAGATGGTGTAATTGGCATAGACAGCATAACAGATGGGTGTAGCTTCCAGGCATGAATACTTCAGTGCCTTAAACCTGCATTTTTTTTTGAATGGCCAGCAGGGGGCGACTCTTCTGGTTGCAAGAACACTCCTGGTTGTATAGACGTCTGTGGGAAAACGGACCTCAGCTCCTCAGTTTGTTCAGTAGATTATAGTCATTATTACAGTCAGAAAGGAGGCTGAACAAGGGTATACTTATCAGCTAACAACATACCAATCACAAGCCATATTTTATGCCATCTATGGTAACCGATGGCTAAGCTAGGATACCGATACTCCGAATTATCCAGTCTACTTAAAATGTGCCAATTTTCAATTTAAAACCAGCAAAGCTGCTTTTATCCCATCTTTTATGCATCAAATCACAAAAACAGGAGGTAAAAAAATTACTAGAGTGGCGTCCCAGCTGAGCGGCGCTTTCATCACAAAAGCACCCATTACTTCAATGGCTCCGCCCACCGCAAAGTCGTACAGGATGGCAGCCACGAACAGCAGAACCACATTCACCCTGTTTATCCCAATGAGAGCCTCGATGACAGGAGAATTAGTGGAGACGTGAGACAGGAGGTGGTGGTTCTCCTCTGGCTCACTGTTGCTTACACCTTTCACCTTTAAAAAAGACGAACACGCACAATATATAAGCTCGGCAAAGGCAGAACATGAAAAATATGGTTCTGGCTGTAAGACACATAATTACAGATTAATTGAATTAATTAGATTATTATTACAGTGGTCCACATATATTTAAAGAGGCCTTATTTTCTGTCATAAATGTACTGTTAGCTTTATATAATGAGATCATGGTGAGTTCAGCAAAAAGCAAAAACTTTTTTCTACTTTTGACTCTGTATGATGTCAGTAAGATCAGATATTCCTAATATGGTCATCTTAGCATAGAAGTCCCACCCATCTGCTGTCCAGAGGAGGGGCAACCAATCAGAAGAAAGTTACCTTAAAAGGAGAGGAGCTAAAACTGTGGATGAACTTAGGGGCTGCACCAAGGCCCACTATAAAATAAACTGTGAATCCTGCAAAGCTGCTTTAATAGAGTCCAAGAATAAAAATAATCTGAAAGAATCTGGTGCAACCTTAGATTGGAAAGACACAAAAAAATAAATAAATAAAACACATGGCTACACTGCATCCCCCTCTGTAATGTCTCACATGCACACACTGACCTGCAGCAGGAATATGGAGTGTAGGAAGCAGAGCAGATGCAGCAGTGTGCTGACAGTGAGCAGGATGGTCCCATTCCCCAAGCTGGAGCTGTACAGATGGAACAGATGGCCAGAAACGAGGCTACCCACCAGGCCTGCTGCCCCATACAGGAGCTCCACTCTCATCAACACCTGCAGACATTACTTTTTTTTTAATACAAATAACTTTAAGTAAACACACTGTTAAAAGTTTAAGCTTACTTTTAGTTGTTTAGTAAATTTATATTTGAGTTTTATTGTATTTCTTTAAGGTGGAACATCTGCATTAACTTTATTTTTGTCAAATCAAATGACCTAAATAGGAGGAAAACGCATAAATTTCAGTTAAACGAGGTGACACAGACTCATTATCTTAACTGTATATGGACAGATTGTGCTTACATAAGTAAGAACACCCAAAAGCCACTTTTGAATGAGGGAAATCTTTGAATAAATAAATAAATTAATGGTGAAATACACAAAAACATGGTAAAAAGATGTTAAGTCAATTGTGTCTTCTTTCATTACCCAGATGCATGCGTTTATATCCTTTTAATTTTGGGTTTTTGCACAAATTTCCTGTTTTGCATTGAGTTTTCCAGCAGTTCAGAAACGTACCTTGGAGCGGTCGGCCGCTGAGGAGCCGAGCGAAGCCAGAGTCATCACACCGGGCCAATAGGCGGTATACCCGCCGGAGAGCCCGAAGAGAACCCCCGCCCCGAACATCACCTGCAGCGGGAGGCGGAGAACGACCACCAGGAGCAGAATGAGCCTGGACAGCAGGTAGCCGCCGAGGGGCGTCACTATGGGGGCTTTCCTCCGGCCGCGGTCGCTTAATTTGGCCAGGAACAGCGCGGGTAAGATGGGAGTCAACTGAATGATGAGGTTGTTGGTCATGTAGAAGTCGGTTATGGCTTTCTGCTGGGCGTCCTCCGTGGAGTGACCCGGGTCGGTGGCGTTGGCACAGCGGTCCCTGACCACCATTTGCAGCGCGGTGTCGAAGAGCGTGCTGCCCAGCTGCTCGAGCACGATGATCGGCTCGATCTGCCGGAGCAACCCGAAGGCTGCTTGACACAAGTTCGGTACCACCATGATCTGGATTTTTTTACTTTGTTAAAATAATAATGATTGTCCTCTAGGACTGGTTCAGTTAGGGACAAGTGAAGGCTGTGTGAGCGTGTGCTTCAAAATAAGCAGCTTGACGGAGAGAAAACACCCACTTCCTCATCCTCTGCTGACTTCACTGAACTGTGTGTTTGAGATTTCTTTCATCATTTTCATCATGGCCATTTTCATGTGGGTATTACTTTCCCTTATATCTCCAAAGAAACCATCTACTTGTTGCATTTAATGTGGGGTATGGGATATAAAACTAAAGCACATCTAACTGCAAAGCAAAACAAAACAGGACATTATGTATGAACCCATTCAAGGCAGTTAGTCCATCTCAGTTGGTATGCTTTCATTTTCATTTATACTTTTAAATAAATGATCAGTCATGCGACTTTAAAATGTGAAAAAAAAGTCAAATCAATGGGCCACTTCCTGTAAATTCCTATGAAGAGCTGTAGAAGTAGATATCACAACAGCACCTATAAATATTACTGCTGGCTCACTTGAAAGTAAAACAGGAAGCAGGTAATCCTCTAAACTGGAGAAGCCTGAACCAGGAAATATTTAATTTCCTTCCAGTAAATGGCAGTGACTGCCATGTTTGTGTTTGATTGATTTCTGCTAGAATGGTCTCTGTTGTGTGTTGCTACAAATCATTTGAGCTGAAGAAAGTGCATTCACTATCAGGTTCCCACAAGCTTAACAGTGCATTAAACACAAGGTACTTTCAAAAGCTGCTGATCAGAGCTCACAAATAGTAAACAAACAGATGTCAAGGAAGTGTTTGTTTGTTGAGTTTGAGTCCCATAATGAGGCAAACTGAAACATGCCAGTCACGAAAAAGTCATACTGATCTGCTTTAAAAAGTTAGTAATGTAAAGTATATGCACACTCCCTGACCATGTCAATGGGTACCTGTTCAACTGCTTCTTAACACAAATATCAAATCCTCCAATCACTTCGCAGCAACTTATTGCATTTAGGCATGTAGACATGGTCAAGATGACCTGTTTAAGTTCATCAGAATGGGGACGAAAGGCAATTTAAGTGACTTTAAACTAGGCATAGTTGTTGGTGCCAGATGGGCTGGTCTGAGTATTTCAGAAGCCGTTGATCTATTGGGATTTTCCACCACAAACATCTTTAGGGTTTACAGAGAATGGTCCAAAAAAGAGAAAAGATCCAGTGAGTGGCAGTTCTCTGGATGAAAATAACCTTGTTGATGCCGCAGGTCAGAGACGAATGGCCAGACTGCTTCGAGCTGATAGGACAGCGACAGTAACTCAAATAACCACTCGTTACAACAAAGGTATGCAGAAGAGCATCTCTTGGTTGCTCCTTGAACCTTGAAGCAGATGGGCTACAGCAGCAGAAGATCACAACTGGTGCCACTCCTGTCAGCTAACAACAGGAAACTGAGACTGCAATTGTATTGTACACCAAAACTGGACAATATACATCCATCCAGCCATCTTCTACTGCTTATCCAGGTCCAGGCCACAGGGGCAGCAGTCTCAGAAGAGAAGCCCTGACCTCCCTCTCCCTGGCCACCTTATCCAGCTCTTCTGGGGGGACACTGAGGTGTTCCCAAGACAGCATGTCCAGTCCTCAGCACCTCTTCCCAGTGGGACATGTCTGGAATATCTCACCTAGGAGGCATCCTAGTCAGATGCCTTGGACAATAGAAGAATAGAAAAAACATTACCTGGTCTGATGAGTCTCAATTTCTGCTGCCACATTCAGATGGTAGGGTCAGAAACAACATGAAAGCATGGATCCATCATGCCTTATATCAGTGGTTCAGGCTGCTGGTGGTGTAATGGTGTGGGGGATATTTTCTTGGCATACTTTGGGCTCCTAAGTACCAACTGAGCATCATTTAAACACCACAGCCTACCTGAGTATTGTTGCTGACCATGTCCATCCCTTTATGACCACAGTCTACCCTCTGCTGATGGCTGCTTCCAGCAGGATAACACTCCATGTCACAAAGCTCAGATCATCTCAAACTGGTTTCTTGATCATGAGTTCTCTGTACTCAAATGGCCTTCACAGCCACAGATCTCAGTCCAGCAGAGCACCTTTGGGATGTGGTGGATCAGGAGATTCTCATCATGGATGCAGCTGACATCTGCAGGAGCTGTTTGATGCTATCATGTGAACATGGACCAAAGTCTCTGAGGAATGTTTCCAGCAACTTGTTGAATCTGTGCCATGAAGAATTAAAGCAGCTCTGAAGGAAAAGGTGGTCCAACCTGATACTAGAAAGGTGTACCTAATAAACTGGCTGGTGAGTGTATATCTATTACCTTTGTAACATATGTCACACATTCACTGGTTTCTGTAACCACAGCTATGCTGATGATGCTAAGCTGTACTTTGCTGTTAAGACTAACAACCTCAAAGGTCTCACCAGCCTCAGTGAATGTTTCACTTTAGATTGTTTGGCCCAGACAGTTTCACCTAGGAGTAAAAAAAATCTCACATTTGACCTTTATTTGAACTTTAAATCTCACATTTCACAAAAAAAGAAACAATGCAAAAGTAAAACCTACACTGTCTGCTTTGTATTCTATTAATCACATGCCTCACATGACCTTGTCCAGCAGAACTACTGAGACCTTTTTCCAGAGGTTGGTCTTGCAAACATCTGATCAGCACCTTTTATCTGCTGCATGCTATTATTTTAAATCCAGAGGCGACCACACTTTTCAGGTAGATGCATCTAAACTTTTGACCCGCCTTCCTCAGCCCATCAGGTCTCCTGAAGTAGTGGTTTATTTTTGGCTGGTTCACACCAATGCTTGCATGTAAAAAGTAGCTTATGCTTCTATGTGTCTGTTGGGATATACACACTTAATATATGCATTGTATTGAGCTTGTGAAGCACTTTGTAACTATGTGGTTTAAAATGTTCCATACAAATAAAATAATGTTGTTATTATCATTATAAATGATGGATGTGGCCGCCATGTCATCACATTCCACACTCCAAATGGCACTGACAGCACAAAACCAGCAGTGAGGGCCAATGAGTCGAATTATTGGAGGCAAAGCCTTGCAGACATCTAGCAGTAACTGTGTTGTCAGTCAAAGAGGCCATGCCCCAACTTTAAACCTTAATAAAATCCAAATAGTGTCTTACGGTTGTTGGAAGTGGAAACTATCCAGAGACCTAAACAGTGTTTTGTATCAGGCTGAAAACATGCTTATTTCTGCTGTAAAGTTGGACGCTTTAACATGAGAGTCTGTGCACGATGACTCCACAGGTGAAGCAATATCTTGTGATTTCTTGAGAACAAAACCAGAGGCAAGAAGTTAATAATCTCACTTGAGAAGCTGTAACCAGATAATGTTTTAGGATCGTTTTGCGATAGTTCGGCCTGTTATCTGTTTATTTTTCAGACATTTTGTAGGCCACCGAAAGAAGTGCGAATAACCTAAATTTGCAAACATTTAGGTGCACACAAGCTTGCACAGGGACAGAAAAGTTCTGTATAGTTTCATAAACCTTACATGAGGTTTTTTGCAACCCTGGAACTGCTCGTGCACATTAAACACACAGATTTCCACTTAAATTAGAATGAACTGGTCTTTCTCTGACCACGGGGTCCCCTCACTCTGTGCATGCGTATACGTTCAGAGAATGGAAGTGAATAGAAACCTGACCAGGGAGTCTCCTGTGTGTGCATGTTTAGCAGCAGCAGAGTTTGTTTTAGAGGAAAAGTCATGTTGATGCTGCTGTTTCTGGTTCTGCTGCTGAACCCACAGCCCACAGACCACAAGGATAGAGTTAGCTGTATATATAGAACTTCAGGTCAACGGAGAGTATCAGTGACTAGACAAGACAGTTGCACTTTATCAGCCTTCCTCTGAGAAGACACTTTTTGCTCTTTTACAGCAGTTTGATTTGAAGTTCCTGATAGAAGATGTCTTCGTGCAGTGTTTCAGCGTGTCTACTGGTCTTACTGGGAGCAGTGTTGGCAGCTTCTGGGTTTCCTCGCCATCGTGGGGCTCCTTGTGTGTCAGTTTCTCAGCATGTCTCTGAGAAACTGACACACAAGCAGGAGCTCATCGCAAACGAGCTGGTAAGTTTACCTGTGGCGTCCCGCAAGGCTCGATTTTAGATCCTCAACTGTTTTCCATCCAGCTTTGTGATTGCTTTTAAGACAAAGCGCTAAACTTAGGTTTTAATTTAGAAACTTGTTTCTGTGAAATTAGACGAGAGAAGTAATTTGTGATGATTTTCAGGTGAAATTAAAACATCGTAAGGTGTTGTAGGGTTTACGGCTACAGTGAGGGCTCCTCTACATGTCAGATTTAGATTAATTTTTCATTATAAGTTCAAATTTTTATTTTTTTTTACATTACTGTTAACGCAGAGTTGACAAATGCCACATATTACTTATAATAATAGATTTATACAATTATTATATTATTATGTATATTATATAATTATTATTATATTATCACAAATGATCGCGGTGACTTAATGGTGACTGATGAAATCTGACACACTTCTCAAAACTTCTTTCCTTGTAGAGATGAACTGAAACCAGTTCATCTGCTTGTGGTTTGTTCTGATTTCCACCGTGTTTCAAAGAGAAAGAGGATATGTGTACAACCGCTTTTTAAAAACATTCTTTGATCACTAGAAGAAAAAAAAATTGTCAGGTTAATTATTAAGTTTAGTTTTCTGCAGATGCAACCAAACAATAATATTCCTGTAACATCCTCATAGAGACTGAGGCTGAATGTCTTAGATGCATCTTAACAACACTGGCTGCACTATGGTGGCTCCAAGCTGCCAATATGCATGTATCTATATTTAACTGTAACATTTATTTATTTATCCCCATTCCTTTGTGTCTTGTTTTTTGTAATCATTTATTTATTTATTTATTTATTTATTTATCATCATCTATGTGCTTTCCACATATTTCTTCTTCACCAAAGCCTATTTTATTTCTGTATATCTTTCTAAATGTTTTTTCTTATTAAATATTCAGATGATGTGTGACGGTTTGATTACAGATGTAATGAATTCTGTTTTCTGTGTGTGTTTTAGGGGCTGAAGCAGCCAGAGGTCGGTAACACTGAGCTCTTCAGTTTTGTCAGCAGCATCAACACCTCCTGCCAGGTAGACACAAACAGACTCATATTCATGCACACCTGATCTCTAATTTCACTGTTTTTCTCTTACTTCCCAGTAAAAACGGAATAATCAGATTTAAGGAAATAGATCTTTGAAGTAAACTCTAGGCTATACTGGGAGAAGTTTGTGTTTACAGAGAAATGCTTTTACATTCATATATGCAAGACTTTTTTTTCAGTTATGGCCACTTCAGATACAAAAACCTCACTTGCTCCATAATTTCTACCATTCATTAATAATAAAAAAGGATCCAAGGAAATTTCCAATAAAACAAAGTTCAGTACCATGGCATCACCAAACTCGACCGTGATTATTTTTCCTACAAAAATCATTTCATTAAATTTCGTGTTACTCCAGATTTTTACACTGGTCATCCGAGCCTCACCTGTATCGCCTCTGTGTCCCACCAGTGTGGCCCGGCCCCTAGTTTTAGAACCACTCAGTTATACTGAGATGCTGGCTTAAGTTGCTATAAAAAATCAAATACAAAGAAAACTAAAGAGGACACAAAGTCAGGTTGCCATGTTTAGAGCCTTGAGGGACTCCAAACATGGCTGCCTCTCAGTTTTTCAGGATCGAGCAGTTAAAGTTTTCCTCGAGTCTCAGGGCCGATTTCACAAAGAAGGATACTGACTATCAAAACAATTAGACTTGAGAAAGATGTGTAAATTCATCCTTTCTACACAGCAGTGTAGACTTTGACTAGCTTTAGCACCACTGCCTCTCATTAGATTGGCCTTTTTCTATAAAAAATGTTCCAACTTGCTCATTTTTCCATCTCTTGTGTTCCTCCTTTCGAATATATTCATCTTTTTCCCAACATATATATTTCTGGGAAGTTCACACTGGAATGGAGAAATGTGATTAAGTTTTAAAGTGCCCTTAGTAAATACTACTTGGGCCCCTAACCTAATCCAAACCCTAAAACCAACCCTTACCCTAGGCGGATCATCAGCGATCTGATTAGTGTTAAGAAGTTCATCAGCACTAGTCACTGGTTACTGGTGGTAGTTACTGACTGTGAGTAAACTGGCCACCTGAGTGACAGACCCAACTGCTGTGCTGCGTTTACCTCCTCCTTCCTCCTGTGTTAAATGTTTCACTAAAAAAAGAGGAAGACGACAGGAAAAGCTTAAAGACACAAAAAAAATGTTGCAGAGGATATCTGAGAGGCTGTCGACTCTGTATCAGGGTATAAACAGTCTCTTCTTTCTGGTATTACTGCTCAGTTAAGGTGTCACTGTTTGTTACGCTGTTAATCTGTTCTTTTATGTTGCAAATAAAAAGACTAATCTATGAACAAACTAAATGCTGATCTAAAAACCCTTCCTCTCCTTCACAGAGAAACGATGACATAGAGCTGATAAATACCAGTCTGGATGTCTACGAACGCATCTTCTCCAGCATCCTGCAGCATAGCAGCCACCATCACCACCACCACGGAGAGCGCCAGGCCTCTGTGGGTCTGCTGGACCAGCTGCCCGAAGCCAAGAAGGCTGAGGTTGAGTCGGCTCTTCGGAGCCTTCGGGATAAAATGGAGGAGCTGAAGAACCGCCTGAATCGCCTGAACCACAACAAAGAGAACATACTCCGCAAGCTGAACCAAATAAAGGTAAGAGGCTTCTGATTTTTGTTCTCATTTATGCAACACTTAATGACTGGATGGACTTCTGGATCAGTCACTCCTCAGTATAACACAGAATGCTGTTAGCTTTACTTTATTTTAAACCTTTAAAGAAGAGAGCTCAATACATTTGTGTTGGGTTATTCTTTATTTTCTTTTATGCTTTTATTTATGGTGAAATAACAACACTAGTCATATTCAGGCACTTTAGCTTGTGAGATAAACATTCCAACCATCTGATGATGGTTTATGAGCAACCCCTTGGCAACGGTGGGGACAAAGAACTCTATTTTAACAGGAAGAAATCAATAGACTCAGGGAGGATGGCCATGTGCAGAACTAAATTAATAAATACATGAATGAATGAATAAATTAATAAATTTCATTAAACATACAAAAAATAAAAAATAACATTATTTATAAAAGGGACTTTTTGCCTATATTATAAATAAAAATAAAATAAATAAATATTACATAAAATTAACAAATAAATAAATAAAATGAAAATAGGAATTATATTAGGAAAATAAACATACAAGCAAAAGTGACATCTAATTTAATGTCTCATGTCACACTTTATTGAAGATCATTTGTGGTACATTTAATGGCCTATTTTTTTAAAACCGAATCATGTATTTATTTTTTCTTTTATTTTCAATATTGTAGTTTCGGTCCTTCATATAAGTGAAAATGCAGTGTGCACACATTTTTGTACAATCAGCAGCAAGTTTGTGAGGTCTAACCTCACCTGGTTGTGTTTTCAAAGTACCTATCTGTTAGCTTTGCCAACACAAAAGAATTATTAAAAATGAAACTAAATCTGGGTCAAAACAGCCAGCCGGTGCTGCTGGAGTTCACGCACTGCTGCGTGTCGAGCAAAAACAAAACTAGTGCAGTGATGAGGCAGCAGGGAGGGTTGTGTTTAATCACCAACACACACACGCACACAAACACAGTAGTTTGTTTTGACTTGATCCTGCTGACACATAAATACACTAGTGGGTTGTTCCGCCACTAAAAATAATCCCTGACAAAAGCACCATTTCCTGCTGTTTGAGTAACATCTGATTAAGTAATCCCAGACTTTTAAAAAGTCCGTCTTTCTGCAGCATCTTTAACTCTTTTTAAAACTTTATGTCAGAACCGGTGGATCTGAAGCTGTGAGTTTTGACTTTTTTGACTTATTTAGGGTAAAGTCATTTTGTTATCACTCAACAGAGCGTCTGAGTCTGTGTCACAGATGTTAAAGAGTTAATAAATAAGTAGATGCTGACGTGTCGCTGCAGAGAGTTCACCCACTCAAAAGAAAGAAAGGGACTGATATAGAAAGAGATTAAACTTCTGCAGAAGAGAAACTCTAAAGTGATCTTTTCAGTTACAGGTTATTGGACGTAATTACTAACAGAACTTCAGATGTAGTTTTCTTCAGAAATTAAACATTTCTAGATGATGTCATCACATTGTTGTTCATTTGAATTTATTATTACTTTATTTAGTAAGTTATCCTCACTCAATGAAAACCTTAACATGGTGGTTAATTCTACTTCCTGCTAAAGTTTATCCACTTCTCATGGAAATATCAGTGAACTGTGGCTTCGACTTAAATCAAACTTGTGACATTAAATGCATGCAAATTAATGAATTACTTTATTTATATGCATGAAACAAAATATTTCAAAGCACTCTGAAGTTTCCCTCTTATCATGGTAGATTCAGAGTTAGTCAGACAGACCTCACACAGGCAACATTTTGTTTTATCTGGATGAAAATAAAGCACATTTAATGTAAAATATTATTTGTAAAAAAATAACTGAACTAATTAATGAACTTGAAAGACTTGAAAACCCTTTCACATGTGCAGTAACTATAGAGGCTGGCGTCCACACACCTGCGAGTTTTGCAGAAAAAGGTTAATAATTTACTGGAACCGTATCCGATGTTGGTTAAATAATGACTGATATGATCGGGTGGAGGAGGCTCCACCTACAGCAGGTCTGTCAGTGTGTTCCTCTGAAAATTAACTGGAAGTCGTGTCTGTTTCTGCAGGTCGATGACCTGATGGCTCAGAAGAGAGCTCTGGCTGAGTACCTGGGGGTCTTCCAGGCGGCTTCTGTGATCGCCCACACCGACTGTTGATCCCACACTCGGCCCTTCAGCTCAATAATCACCAATAATTTAGACTTAAAGTCATTAAATTCATCAAATTTCAGGTTTAGAAAATTTTTTTTGTTGTTGTTCTTCTATGTCGTCTTTTATTTATAACTTGGTTAAGCTGCCTCAGGTTGCCTGTTCAGTTCCACTTTTACAGTTTTTCTTATTTATTTTCTTATTTAAGGCCATACCTCAATCCCCTGCTCCACTTAACTGAGTTATATTTATTTTGGTAGTAAATTAACATGTGTTATTTATGATTTATTTATCTTATTTATTTTTCTTGTTGTCATTTTAAAATTGTATTGTATTTGTTTAAATAAAAGCAGAATTTAGCATCAACTGAAGGCTTAGTTTTTGGTCTTTTTTAAAAATCTGTTTACATGATGAGCTTTTTGTGTTTTTCTAACAGGAAATATAACAGCAACTATCTCCTCAGCCACGTGTTATATGAATTCATTAGCAGGTTTCACACAGGCTGAAAGCTGTTAGTTTTGATTGTAATCTTAAACGCTGAATAACAGCGATGATGATGAAATTCAGCGATTTTCTGTAGAAACAGATCTGCTGCAGTTGGTTTGCTGTTTCAGTCTTTCCACCAGATGATGATGCAAGTGTTTGTTTCCATAGCATGATGAGCACATAACTTGCAGAAAATCACTGTTATCACTGCTTAACATCCACCACATCACTCCTGACACATCTACCATCAGTTAGGTTAGGGGTAAGGCTTGAGTTTGGTTAATGTCCACCATCTCTCCTGTTTAGAACACCTAAATGAAAAATCTAAATAGAAAAACTCTTTGTTTGAGATTATTTGAAATTTGCCTAATGAGCATGTGGCTCAAACAAAACAACACTAACTTCAATTCAATTCAGTTTTATTTATATAGCGCCAAATCACAACAAAAGTTGCCTCAAGGCGCTTTATATTGTAAGGTAAAGACCCTACAATAATACAGAAAAACTCCAACAATCAGACGACCCCCTATGAGCAAGCACTTGGCAACAGTGGGAAGGAAAAACTCCCTTTTAACAGGAAGAAACGTCTGGCAGAACCAGGCTCAGGGAGGGGCAGCCATCTGCCACGACCGGTTGGGGGTGAGGGGAGGAAGACAAAGACATGCTGTGGAAGAGAGCCAGAGATTAATAATAACTCATTAAATGCAGAGAGGTGTATAAACACATAGAGAGTGAACAGACGTTTGCAGAAGTTAAGAAGCTAACATAGTCAAAGTAAACTGCTGGAGCAGATATTTACCTGAAGTCTGTTTGTTTTATCTGGTCCACAGTTACAATCTAACTATGGACTGTCAGAAAATTTGAATTCAGTTACTGTGAACTTCTCTAGCCTGAACCACTGAATGGTTTCTTGTCAGTTGCCACGTTTGGAGTTCCTCAGGGCTCAATTTTGGGTCCTCTTTAATTTTCTTTGTATTTGTTGCATTTGATCTAACCAAGCTCAGCTCCATATTGCTACAGTGCTGAGCTTTTTTTTCCCTAAAAATCCACTTGGCTCCTTCAGAAAGTGTTTTTAGCAGGCTATTCCTGGATTCTAAAGTGGGCCTTCACTACATCCATGAATCTTCTCTATGGTCTTCCTCTTTTCCTCCTGCCTGGCAGCTCCATCTTCAACATCCTTTGTCCAGTACATCCACCATCCCTCCTCTGCACATGTCCAAACCATCTCAGCCTTGCCTCTCTAACTAAACGTCATAGCAGGTCTCACCACCATCTTGTAAACCTTCCCTTTCACTCTTGCTGCTGTCCTTCTCTCACAAATCACCCCTGACACTCGTCTCCACTTCACCTCTCTTGTGCACTGTCTCTTGCTTCGGATGGTTGACCCCAGGTACTTAAACTTATCTATCTTCACCTTGACTTTCATTTGTCTTCTCTTCAGAGCACACCTCCACCTGCTCCCTACTCTCACTACAGATCACAATGTCGTCTGCAAACATGATAGTCCACAGAGACTCCTGCCTGACCTCATCTGTCAGCCTGTCCATTGCCACTGCAAACAAGATGTAATCCCACCCCCACCTTGAACCCATCTGTCACTCCTACCACACACCTCACCACTGTCTTGCTGTCCTCATACATGTCCTGCACCAGCCTCACATACTTCTCTGCCCCTCCTGACTTCCTCATGCAGTACCACAGTTCTGCACCCTATCATCTGCTTTCTCTGATCCACAAACACACAGTGAAGCTCCTTCTGATCTTCTCCATCAGTACAATTCATTTAAAAATTCAAATTCACCAAACGATGTGAGGGTGATTTTTACTTTAGATTAAAACTCTTTAACATTTAATGGAAGCACAGCAGAGAAAGTAGAGACCATCTTATTTGTACCTGGTAGATGATGATGCTCTTGATGTCAGAACTGAAGAGAGGGCAGGTTACTGATTCTATAACCAAATAAAGCAGATGTATGTGGCTCTAATCAGATGTCATTAACCATAGTTGGTGGATGTTAAGAGGTTAATGACATCTGCAGCTACTAAATGAGCTGCAGTCATTACTCTGCTGTTTACTGGTTGTTAGCAGTAACTTGGCCATGCTGCATGAACATGCTGATAGTGATTGAGAATTAGTCGACAGGACTTTGCCACGTTCAAATAGCTCTTAAGTGGGCATACTATTATTACTTAATTACCTTTATTAGCTAACATTAGTCAGAAGAAAAGCAGCTGAGGGTCATATTGATCCCCAAAACCAAGACATCCTGCTGAAGCCACATCCATGTTAGTTTTTTGTTCTTATGTGGAGTCTGTGTGGTGCTTCAAGACACTTGTTTGAAGACTAAAGATCTAAAACTGTTAGCCACTACTGATGCTAGAGCAGAACAAGTCATGGAGGCACTCGGGAGCAAACAGAAGCCACTTTTTTGGATTTTTGCTGAAAATGCAAAGTGCGCTCAAATAGTCAGAACAGGACTTCCAGGGAGTGACCTAAAAATAGCATCTGTACTTGAAGTGGTCCAAACGTGACAAAGGAAGGACCTTGAAGGGAAAAATAAACTCAAAAGATGAGTCTGAGTTCACTCAGTATTTCTGAGGCAGTAGCAAAACTAGTGGAATGTATTCAGTGAAGGAAACTCCAAACTCCGCACGGTGACGGTAATAACTTTCCCCATGCAGGATCATCTCAGTCTGCAGATGTTCGAGTGGAGCTGGATCTCTTAAACCGGATTCAGTTGAGTAACTTGACAGCAAAATGTGTTAAAGCGAGAAGATTATGCAATATGTGTGAGACTCGTCTGAATAGCAGGTTTCACTTCATTAGTGACACATGCAAATGATGTGAGAGTATACAGAACAAAACCGCCCCAAACATGCGCTATATAAAGGCCATTTATTTAAAACTATTAAGAGTTTAAATAAAAAATATTTTCTCTTTTTTCTCACAGTAGTTACTGTTTAGATTGACAGAAATCACTGTAGCATCAACTCTCCTCTTCATTTGAGCTAAAAGATTGAAAAGGTATGCATTTACACAAGGGTGTCCACATACTTTTGGTTATTCTGGAGTCAGTGTGGCATGTTTTACATGTTTCTGTTTCTGCAGCTTCACATTAAAAACCTGAAAACAAACAAATTCTCACTTTTGAAGAAAAGAAACAACAATAAAAAAGGAAATAACGGATAAGACAGAAAGAAAAACGCACACAGGAATCGAGATATTGGAAGGGGAGAAATAAGGTTTCTGAGTGGAAATGCAATTGTGCATTTCCTGTGACACTGCTGACATAATTGTATTCTCCAGCTCTGAACCAATCACACAGAGGGAATTTCCCCCCACCCGATGATGTCATAAAGAGTCACAGAAAGGATCAGTGGTTAAACTCTGAGCAGAACCATTCACACCTACCTGCACACTAATAACAAATATGTATTTTACAAACCTCAGCTCAGTCGGCCACAGATTTTCACACCTATGAGGAAAATCTGCTGAGTCAAAGTGAATCAAATTAATTGAGTTAATTGAAAGCATCAGTTAATTAAAGGCTGAAAGTGACCATTAATGCAGCCCTAGTTACTCTGTTCATTTTGTTATACTTTTTGTCTTTGTGGGAACTGTCACATAAACACAATCACAATACAAAGGTTGTGATAACTTTATCGACAGATACTTCATAATAACACACACCTCATATCACCTGGCTTTTTTTCATACCTTCCAGAGTAACAGCAGAAGGTGTGAAAGGTCTTTGCTTGTAAGACATCTGCAAAGTTCATGTTCCTGGACACAAAGTTCCCCTCTTTTTTTTTTTACCTCAGCTCGATTTCATATTTAGTGACTTGTGTCCATGGACACAAAATTAATATTTTCCACTTTCAAAAGGGTGAAAAAGTCCACGTTGAGGCTGGAGGGACTGGAAATGATGTCATTTCATCAGTCATACCAGAGACATCAGTTGGAAAAAATAGAATAGAATAGAATAGCCCTTTATTGTCATTGTACAAGTACAACGAAATTGTGGGTGCTCTACCCACAATTCAAAAGTCAACACTGGAACTGGTGACTTTTTTTATTTCTTAATAAAAATTATTAGTTTAGATTTAGGCAGTTAAAGTTACTAGTTACTGTAGGCTTAGATAAAAATTAAGGTTTAAATTAAAATACAATGGTTGTTACTTTTATAAAAACTCTGTTTTCGTGGTTGCCAGGTTGACAGCAACGTACATGCTTGCAGACATGAAATATACTTCCTATTGACCTAATTAAAAGACAGATGGGTGACACCCTGACAACCACCAGTCACTAGGGAGAAATGTCTATTCCTCCTCTATTCTCCTTGTGATCTTCTTATGGCCTCTGACAGTGGACTCATCTCTGCACTTGTCCTACTAGACCTCAGTGCAGCGTTTGATACTGTTGATCATCATATTCATATAGAACCAATTCAATTCAATTCAATTTTATTTATATAGCGCCAAATCACAACAAAAGTCGCCTCAAGGTGCTTTATATCGTAAGGTAAAGACCCTACAG
>VUQS01074605.1:3194-17128 GCA_015108495.1 Heterochromis multidens | reverse complement strand
GGTGGGGGGGGGGGGAAGAGAAAAAAGAAAAGCCTGATCCTATTTTGCACAGCTGATTTTCATTTAAAAACTCAGCGGCTCATTTCACATCCTGACAGATGTTCAACTACATGTGTTAGTGGAATTGCCAGTTTGACCACATTCTTCAGTTCTCCCAACTAATCTAAAAGCTCTACTGAACAACAGAGAGACAATGCTGATTTTTCTACAGTGCCCAAAGCAATTGTTTTCCAGGGCATTTTCAGTGGGACTGGCATGTCAGACAGAGAGACTCCCTTAAAGCATGTGACTTAATCAATGGCTATGCAATTAAAAGGACAACATCACCTACTGATTGCACAGATAACCTGACTTACACTGACCATTTTATTACAACAACAAAGCCAGTAGCCGCCTCCTTCAAATACAAATAGCTCAGATAAACACTGCAGCCTCAAATTCAGAGCTTTCGATTTTGCAGTTAAAGGCAAAGGTAAACACAGTTTTAAACCCACTGCCATATTTACATAACTTTTACTTAATAAAAAGCTTCTTTCAGCTGTTCCCTTATTTGCAAGAGGTCGCCACAGTGGGTAGCTCTGCACCTTTTACTTTATAAAAGTTTAAAAAAAAAAAAAAAAAAGGGTTACTGTACTGTGTTGTGTCTGAATGTGGGTTTTAAACAGCTGTGAGTTGTGTGTATTTCAGTGTGTGCTCACCATCTCCGTCCAGGTCATCAGTCTCATCTGCCCAGCTTGTGGACTTGGTCGGGTAGCTGGGAGCTACACTGCTGCCTCCACTGTCCTCCGCAAGGAAGTCAGTCAAAGTGAGGGTCTTCCCCTTCTTATTCTTCTTCTTAGCTATAGGAGAAAAGAAAAAAAAAATAAAATAAAATAAAAAACACACAGAATAAGTAACCAACCCTGGAAAGACCATGATGGGGCAATGGTTACCTTGTCCATATGGATGTCTATCTATGGAAGTCCCTTATAAACACAATCATAGCTATGTCTCTTGATGCATGCTCAATAATCCAGGTAAGGAAATCCCAGAAAGCTGAATCTGTTCATCTGGACGTAGCATTTTCAGTGGGAGAAATGTTTCGTCACTTCATCCAAGTGACTTCTTCAGTCTCAGCTGACTGCAGGTTTCCCCAACCTTATAAACAGTACGTTTACATACATTGGGGAAACCTGCAGTCAGCTGAGACTGAAGAAGTCACTTGGATGAAGTGATGAAACATTTCTCCCACTGAAAATGCTACGTCCAGATGAACAGATTCAGCTTTCTGGGAACCATAACTATGGAATAGCTGCAGACTAGACTCCCAGAAACTGCTGCGTTTTCTTAATGCTGGCAGAGTAACAGTCTGGGTTTAAAAAAAATCTCATGTTTGTGCTTCAAATGATGCCAAGAGCTACTTTCTAAGTAGTAACACTATTTTTAAGGTTTAGTAGTGAGATGATGTACAACTAAGCAAGATAAGGGTGGGCCCCAGTGTGTGTGTGCGATAAATACTTCTGTTTCTACAGAAAACTGCACACACAAATGGGGAGTGGTCAGCCTGTCTAACCGTCACTGTGCAGAGACCAGAAAAGGCTCCGTTTAGTTCCAAGAGTCAGGTCAGAACCAGGGCAATTTCAAACCACCTAATTGCATGTTTGCAACACGTTTTTGAGGTTTGAATGACTGGGTCAAGCAAATATTCTTGAAAGTGCGTCCAAATGGCAGCAGTTACCAGTTGCCCAGTGGGGGCTTCACACAGTTTATAGAGCAGGTTTTGATTTGTTTAGGTCCCAGGCAGAAAGAAATGGGGATTGTCAAAGCTGGCTGGGAGCTTTATTGTGAAAATCCCAGCTGTCAGGACATTCTTTACACACATGCAGAGTGTAACAAAGACTGTTTACAACTCTGGCCCAGTATATATTACTAAGTCGTTGTTTACATCAATCAGGCCTAAAACCAGCAAGTAAAATAGTGGCTGTGGTAGCCTTCTCAGCACTCCTCACTTATGTGACATTAGCGAGCTAACAGCTGCGTAACATCAAGTTTCAGCAGAGCCATCTTCTGCTAAAACTACAAGAACCGCGGGAACCTGCAGTTAACTGCTGGGCTAATTATATGGGTTGTTGGCCTGTCGTATACACTGATCGCTTTTGTCTTTGTGGCTATGCAGGCTTAGTCAGCAAAGGACTGCTGACGGGGGAAGTATCCCTGCTTAGCAGGCTAGGTTTAGGGCCTAGTGCACGTCGCAGCGCCACGATCCAAGTGCGCCATCAACCGCGCTAGACTTAGCCGGCTGAAAAAGATAGCTTAAAGTTGAGAAGGAGCTAGGGAAGTGTTTAGGATGCGGCCCAAACAGGCTCAGCTGCCCTGTTTCATCAAACACCGACACCAGGCAGCCACGCTGCACACGTGGGGAGCCTCCTCGGGCAGCCCGGACTCCTCGGCCCAACCCCTCCTCCACAAATCGCGCTTGCGCCCGGCGCTTATTTGCTCTGAGCGCCACGGCGAGCCCCGCTACGGACATACAATGTGCCAGCTCTGCACGCAGTTACAGACACTTCATAGCCTGTCAGCCACGTCCAGCACGCGTAATACCGTGTAAAGTCCAAAGCGGACACACCAACAGCCATAGTACCAATGCTCAAAGGTAAATCCTACAAGTTCTCAAGAGGTTAAAACGTTCAGATTTATGCAAGTCGTTGCTCCGTTCATTCGCCTCTGTCTAGCAGTAACGTCTTTACCGAGCCAAAACAACCGGGAACCCTTTTTATTCACGCGAGACAACGACGCGGAACGATAAACCGAAGAAATAACAACCATCAAACTTCAGGCGTTAGATTGTATTGAAGCAAAATCCTCATAAATTCCCCCGAACCGACCCAGATCGTTCACCCACATAAACCTCACCTGACGCCGCCATGTTGGAGAGCGAGTTCGTAATAGTTCCCGGATGAAGGCGTCAGAGGTTTATTATCGGGAGCGCGCATCGCCGTCCACGGGCCTATGCCTCCTCCCTTGTTTACTTACTGACCCACATCTGCTCTGCTTAACCGCTGCTCTTTTTGCAGCTGAATTTTTGTGATATTTGTCACTGAACTGGCTGCAGCTTTCCCAGCTGTGCATTTATTTCTCTCTTATAGCAATGTTAAAACCCCCCTGTAAAAAAAAAAAAAAAAAAATCTTAAAATTCTTATGAATTACTGGTAATATTCCCCATTAAACTCTGTTCCACCAAAACTACTGGCCCAAGTCCCAGAGCTTATAGAGCTTTGTTGAGTTTTTACACTAAAACGTAATATCCAAAGCTATTCAAGGTGTTTTTTATAGTTAAGTGTAGCTTATTCATAACTCTTACTGATGGCTTGCGTGTTATGTACCAGTTTGAATAACTGCAAGCTATCAATTGTCAAATGTTATGCTGGTTTAATGATTGTAAATGATCCAAGGTTATACCCACTCCTTGGTGCATGTAAGTGGTGAGGCATATTCTTATGCAGCAACCTTTCAGAGTATACCAACTTCATATCATGTCAGGACTGCCTGGATCTCATTTATTTTGGAGTACTTCCTCCCCCTAGTGGCCAGTTATCGAATAATGCATCTTTAAGATTTAGGTTTCAAATTATGGCTTTTATTTCGTCACAATAATTTGAGACACAGTAAATGATAATCCAGATAATGCTTTCCCTAATTAAGCCAGCTATATAGTCAAGTAAATTTGTAGATGTTTTCACATGACTTTTTACCAACAGAAATGACCAGTTATTTTCTGCTTTTTTATTTTTTTTTTAAATTCAGAAAGGGCCTCTACTTACAAAACTTAACATGTATTATCTATCAATAAGAAATAGACAAAAGCTGTGAATGCAGGTTTAAGAAATGGTTTTATTCATTTTTATTTTGCTGTCAGATCAGGCAGTAGTCTGAGTTTCACTGTGGTGGAATAATGCCTTTATTCAGGATTCACATGGCATGTGGTTATAGTGCAAAAAATGTCAAAACCTTTTTTTCCCCCTATAATTGATGGGTGTGGGCAGCTTTCTTCCATTGTTGCAATGACTCCCAATTCTTTGTTCCAAATTAGCTTGCCGCCTCCAGCTCGTCCAGTGCATCCTGGAGCCTGTACAAAACACAAATTAAGCATTTTGACTTCCAAAACAATTATATGAACTGGCCATGAGACCATTGCCAGCTGAGACTTCTACCTCACGTAATGCTGTAGTTATTCTTGGCCATGCAACTCATGCTATCAATTGATTTTAGTATTCACCTCCACCATCATCATCATCTTGCCTTGACCTGCTTTTTTTTCTCCACCACATCTTTATAGCTCTTACTTGAAGTCTCCACCATCCAGCAGAGTCTTGTAAGTGCTGATCTCGCCCTCAAGTTTCATCTTTATGTTGAGCAGTGCCTCGTACTCTTGGGTCTGTTGCTGTATGTTTGCACGTAAGCTGGCCAGCTCCTCCTCCAGCCGCATAATGATGGTGTTATACTTCTCCATTTCTATGTTGTAACGTAGCTCTGTGTTGTGCAGCGTGTCCTCTAAAGAGGCTTTCTAATAAAAGATTGAAAAGGAGGAATAAAAGTTGTCAAAATTCCAGTATAGAAAATCATTGGAAAAGATTAGGAAATATGCTGTGTTAACTCTCAGTGGGTGCAATTTTCAGGGTATTTAAATGTGCCAATTTTGTAATAAGAAGATATAAAGAATGCATTATGGAATAGGGTCATAAACTCATGAAAGGACTTGATAATTTCATGTTCATGAATAAAATGAAAATGTTAAATAAATCAATAAATAAAATGCTTACTAGGCTCTGTTGAGACGCAAGTTCAATTTCCAGAGTCTGTATCTGTCGTGATAAGTCGCTCTTCTCCATTTGGGCCCCCTGGAGAGCTTCTGTGTTCTGTGATACCTGCACCTGCACATCTGATATCTGTCGGGGACACGAAAAGAAGACGGTCAGAGATACAGTAGCTCAGTACATATTTTCATAATTAAACTTATTTAGCTCTGTGGTACCTGATTTTCATGCCACCGTTTGAGGTCCTCTGCATTTTTCATTGCAATCTTCTCATAGCTGGCTCTCATGTCCTCCATGATCTGGGACAGGTCCTGACCTTTGGGAGCATCTACATCCACTTGCACACCTGACTGTGAGATCTGATTTCTCAGCTCCATCACCTCCTGTTGGATCAGCAGAATGAAAGAAATGAACAACAAAAGAGTCAAAAT
The DNA here is from genome assembly GCA_015108495.1 of Heterochromis multidens. NCBI lineage: Eukaryota > Metazoa > Chordata > Actinopteri > Cichliformes > Cichlidae > Heterochromis > Heterochromis multidens. The sequence goes on along the minus strand of VUQS01074605.1, from coordinate 11,904 downwards.
GTTCGACTCTATATGCTATTACTGAGCTTGATGAACTGCAGACTCACATTCTCATGGTTCTTCTTCAAGAATAGAAGCTCCTCCTTCACGGCTTCAATCTCATTCTCGATGTTTATCCTGCTCATGTTGGTGTCGTCAATTACTTTCTTCAGCCCAGTAATGTCAGCCTCCACAGACAGGCGGATCGCCATCTCATTCTCAGACCTGTGGGAATGAGCAGACACAAACTCTATTAGAGACACAATCGCACAGTGTAGTGCAGTGTAAGAATGACTTCTCATACAAAGAGAAGAAGATCACATACTTGACTTTGAAGTCGTCGGCAGCAAGACGGGCATTGTCGATCTGAAGCACTAAACGAGCGTTCTCCGCTATCTTATCGAAGATCTGGACAGAAAGAAAAATAATATTTGAGCCGTTTTGTTATGTTGCTTAGAAAGAACAGAGCTGCTTAACCAGTGCACAATTTAGTAGCCTGTTCAAATAATTATGTGCTTTGAGACAGCATTTTTGTAGGCTTGGCTTCCCTTATGTAACAACTGAAACCCAAAAACTGCAAAATAGGACCACAACATGATTAAATCCATAGTAACCTTCAGTCATAAAAGAAGAACCACAAACTGAAGAACAGGAAGAGAGGATGTTTCAGTGCCAAAACAGAATCTGGTTTGTTTTAGCGTTGCTGGAGCAACGTGTTTCCTGTCTAAATAAATCGTAAAGAGAAACTTTTTCTTCCGTTCATCCAACTGTCTTTGTCCATCATTCTCTCAGTATATATCACTGTTTGCATCTATGTGTGCACAGATAGGAAAATTCTTTATCTGTGACTGTGGAAGTGAGTTCATAATTTCTTTTTGTATCCTGTCACAGAGGAAAGGGGAAATACTTGTCCCTTTATGTGTGTTTAAAAAACAAAAAAGAGAACCCCCCCAAAGTGCTACCATCAATGTGTCATTATGTGATACAGAAGAACGGGACTCTGGAGAAGAATGTGACATTTGACTCTGCTGATTGTTATACAACCACTGCACTGACACGCATCTAACTGTGTGTGTGTGTGTGTGTGTGTGTGTGTGTGTGTGTGTGTGTGTGTGTGTGCATTTGCACTTTGGCGCTCTGAGATCCTTTGTGTGTGTGTGTGTGCCACACATCTGTTTCCCATTGAGGGCCTCCTACACTATGCATGCTTGTAGAATCCACATCTAACAAGCAGAACCATTTGGAAATGCTTTTGTTCCCTGGTTGTCTGAGAGTTTCTCAGTCCGTCTCTCGTGATGATACCCTTGTGTTGGTGATTCATCAGAGGAAGTTGGGGCCAGTAGAGAGTTTTATGGGGGAGGGGATGGGCTACAGCTTAGCAGCCACACCCGTCGTTCTCTTTAAAGAAATTTGATAACTTACAAAGGAAACACTGCTGGTCTTAGTATAAGCATTCTCAACGTTCCTTTTGAATCACAGGTGATATCGAAATAAAGATTATACTACAACCTGCTACGCTGGAAACATGCAGTGTTGAGTGCCATCACATGCACTCACTGATTCTCAAATTAGAGGCCAACTAAAGTATTTCTAAAGCATCATTCATCTTTTTCATTGCTTGTCTTATCAAACACCTTTTCATTTGTATAACGTTTTCATTTGATCTCAGTTCTTACCTGTCTGCGTAAGTCATTTATGATGGGCTCATACTTGCTGTAGTCCCTCACGTCAGGCCCTCCTTTCTCCAGGGCCTCCCTAATCTTCAGCTCCAGTTCCTTGTTGGCCTTTTCCAGGCGCCTCACTGTCTCCAGGTAATTGGCCAGGCGGTCGTTCAGGTTCTGCATGGCTCCCTTCTCATTGCCCAGGATCGAACCACCGGTACCACCACTGGCTGTCACAGATGCACTGGCACCACCAAAACTAGTGCCCATGCCTCTACCCAATCCACTGCTCAGCTTAAAGGCGCTTGAAGAAGATTGAAGTGGAGCACCAGAACGCAAGGAAGATGCAGAGGCAGAGGAGATGCGAACATCCATTCCACCAGCACCAGCATAAATGCTGGCAGCCCGGTATGGTGGGGCAGAGCGGGTGAAGGACATCCGTGAAGATCTTGTGTTCATGTTGGAGAAGTTTAATGACGGCAGAGGATGAAGTGAAAAATGAGATGTGGATACTCACTGCTGGCTGGTCTAGAAAGTGACGCTGGCAGTGGGAAGTGGGGAACTTATACTCCTGCCTCTCTCCCCCAATGAAAGCTGCTCTCTCAGACCCTGCCCACTTCAACATCACCCCAGTCTTTGTTTCCTGTTCCTTCTCACTCACTCACTCACTCACTCACTCATTCACTCACTCACTCACTCACTCCCTCCCTCACTCACTTGTTTCCTTTTTAACCTACAATGTTTTTTCTGTCTCCAAGGAAATGTATTAAACATATTTTGTGGTGTAAACACGTAATAGGCTTCTGAGCAGAGAACGGAACTACAGAGACCACACAAACCAAAGCTCACGACAAATAACAGAAAGCAGCAATGGACAAGCATATGCTTCTTTGAAGAGATAAGGAATATATATATATATAGAGAGAGAATTAAAAATAAAAGTTAAAGGGTAAAATATTGTAAGTATGCAACAAAATACTTTTGGTTTGCCCAGGAAAGGAATAATGTCTAGCAGTTGCTGCATAGTTTGCAAGTCTGTGGTCAGCTAGGCCCAAAATAAACAGACTGTGCCAGCCTTCCTATCTCGACTGAACTGAATACGACATACAACAGCTACAGCTATAACAGGGGATTAAGAAATGTCTTAATTGGAGTATGTACAATCAGAAAAATACTAGAAATTATAGCATCTGATTTACTAACAAACTCAGCCACAACTGTGATCAAATTGCAGCACAGTGAGTAGGATGAACAATAATGAACAATGAAACCTGACATGGTGCTAGGAAACCCAGTGACACTCAAGCTTCTGATGCATCTAAAGGCTCTGCAAGAGATGAAAAACAAAGGTTAGCTGATAACTGGGTCAGAATACAATCGAAAGGAAATAAAAGCTGCCCTCATTCTTCTGTCACAGTATCGGCAGTTATCTGCACAAATCAGTTCTGTTGAGGATTCTGGACAATTCTCTTTGAAGTCTTATCTTATTTTGTGCCTTTGAATATCGCAGTTTTTCACTTATCCTTTGAGAACCACAAGAAAAAAAATATACAATAATGTAGTGCTACTCGTAGATATCCTAAAAACATGTTTGCAACATGATAAGTGACCAAATGAAGTGGTACATACATATGCAGGGGGTAGATACACTGGAGTAAAACCCTGTTATATACTTTCAAAAACAAAAACCTGTTTGCATAATTTTCCTAAATCCAGCTTGCAGTATTTAGTGTTCCAGCATGACCTTGGAAGGGTTTAAGGGAACCTAAAGTTGTGGCCAGAGAGGGTTTTCACACTGAGCCCCTAGAGAACTGGATAACAAAACCAAATGAAGCACCCACAGGGGGAAATTCCAAAGAGTCAAACAACCTCCTGAGCTCCCTGACAACCTAGTTCTTTTCTTTTCTGTTCTTGCCTCACCTTCAAGCTTGATTAGCTTTCACCGTCTCTCAATCCCAGCCTATTACTGTGTATTTTTAATTTAGTAACACCCAATAAGAAGAAAAGAGCTCATACTGTAGAGTGGCAAAGTTGCAAAGAAAAAGCAAAGAACGCACAGCACAGGCAGATTAGAGGAATCATGAATTAAATCAGCATGACTCATAACCTCATGACTGCGTCGCCACTGTCTCGTTTTTTAGAATGTGTGTTGGCAACCATTTCCCCCAGCCCAGTAAGTCCCAAACCTTGCAGTGACAGAGAAAGAAACTTGACCTACAGTTTTATACAAGACAAACTTGTAGCAAATACCCCTGATTCAATCAAGACTCAAGTTTTTTTTTTCTGCTCACACCATTAAGATTGTTTTTAACCACATGTCCTCCCAAAGATAAGAAAGGAAAATAAGGGAATACTGGAGAGAATGGAGTCTTTGAGTCATAGGAACACACAGCAGGAATATGGAAACCACTGCAGAAGTTTTTGTTCTTTTACAAAACTTTGCCAACTGTCAGATTACTGCCATTCTCAGCCTTCTGTGGCCTTGAATGAATTTCATTTCCCTCCCTCTCTTTGGTTTCCTTTCTTTTCAGTGCAAACAAAATGCTCCCATATATATACAAAATCCAATATATGCATTTGCATAGATGCATATGCATAATTATACACACTGTTTGGTCCCCTCACAGATACATGAAAGAATGCTGACATACATGTGAGTGTGATAGTCACACACTTAGTCACTCATATTTTTGAATCCTCCCTTCCTCTTTTATCACTCGTTCACTGACTCATCCAAGATGTTCAAAGATACCAAAGAAGGGAGTTTGTTTTAATTTGTATATATAGTACTGTGTAAAAGTCTTGAGCTATCCTTGACTTCTTTATAGTTTGTTTGCAAGGAACCAGACTTTCTTGGCATTTTTTAAAGTGGTCTTGAGCAATAGTTGTCCATGGTTTCTGAAGGTCTTTCAAAGTTTTTCTTTGTACATTGGCTACTTTTTCACATTTAGTCCAGTCCTTGTGGCTGACCATTTTGAGAGGAATATTTTTTGTGTGTGTAAAGCCACTCAACACTGACCTATGAATCATTCAAGCATTAAAAAAAGGTACCTAACTCAAGGGGATGACCAGTTTTGTATCTACAGACAACTTAGCAACTTAACAGACAACTTTCCATTTCTCTAGTCAATTCCACAAAAAATGCCAAAGATAACACAGTTTGCCAGGCATAAAGTAGTATTTTTGGATCAACAAGGTGATTCCCAACTAGCTATTAGTTGAAAACTTGGCATTTCTTGGCATGGCGTGCAGTTTGTTCCTAAAGAATTTGAGGAAATTGGACAAGCGGTGGACAAAAGAAGAAGTGGCAGACCTAAAAACCTATCTACAGCAGATGAGCAGTATCTGAAAGTCATGTCCTGAAGAAATAGGGAAAAAATCCAGCAAAGACCTGACACAGGACCTGAGAGCTGTATCTGGCCCTTCTGTTGATCCATCTACTGATCACTGAAGCTTCATCAGAAATGGTCTCAGTGGAAGGGTATCTGTCATGAAGCCATTCTTAAGGAAGGGAAACAGGGAGAAATGACTGAGATATGTTAAATTACACAAGAACTGAACTGAAAATAAGTGGAAACAGGTCTGATGGAGTGATGAATCCAAATTTGACATTTTTGGATCAAATTTCTCTGTATGTACAGAAGAGGTCAGGAGAGAGGTACAACAGTGATTGTCTGCAGTAAAACACAGTGGAGGCTCTGTGATTGTTTGGAGCTGCATTTCAACCCCAAACCATCACCCCCAACTGGTCATGGCAGATGGCTGCCCCTCCCTGAGTCTTGTTCTGCCGGAGGTTTCTTCCTGTTAAAAGGGAGTTTTTCCTTCTCACTGTCGCCAAGTGCTTGCTCATAGGGGATCGTCTGATTGTTGGGGTTTTTCTGTATTATTGTAGGGTCTTTACCTTACAATATAAAGCGCCTTGAGGCGACAGTTGTTGAGATTTGGCGCTATATAAATAAAATTGAATTGAATTGAATTGGTGTTGGGGATCTTGTCAAAACTGATGGAATTATGAACACAGAAAAGTACGGTCAGATTTTGATTCACCCTGCAGTACCATCTGGAAAGTGTCTGATTGGCAACAGCTTCATTTTCAGCATGACAATGATCCCAAACACACTGCCAATGCTGTAAAAACATACCTGGAGAGAAAAACACACAAAGGAACACTATCAGTCATGGATTGGCCTCCCCAGAGCCTGGACCTCAGCATCATTTAAGCAATGTGGGATCATCTTCACAGAGAATGAAGCAAAAGGCAGCAACATCCTAAGAAGAGCTTTGACTTTCCTCCAAAAAGTCCGGAGAACTATTCCTGAAGACTACTTAAAGAAATTACAAGAAAGCTGCCTAGGAGAGTTCAGGCTGTGTTGAAGAATAAAGGTCCTAAATAAATGGTCCTACCAAATTTTGACTTTCAAGCTCATTAGAATTGCACAAACTCAGTTTTTGCCTTATATACTGTAGCACGGTGGCTTGGTGGGGCAGCACGGTGGCTTGGTGGTTAGCACTGTTGCCTCACAGCAAGAAGGTCCTGGGTTCAACTCCACCATCTGGCCGGGCCCTTTCTGTGTGGAGTTTGCATGTTCTCCCCGTGTTTGCGTGGGTTCTCTCCGGGTACTCTGGCTTCCTCCCACAGTCCAAAGACATGCAGTTAGAGGGGTTAGGTTAATTGGTGAATCTAAATTGCCCATAGGTGTGAATGTGAGTGTGCATGGTTGTCTGTCTCTCTGTGTTAGCCCTGCGACAGACTGGCGATCTGTCCAGGGTGTACCCTGCCTCTCGCCCTGTGGCAGCTGGGATAGGCTCCAGCCCCCCCGCGACCCTGAATTGGATAAGCGGAAGAGAATGGATGGATGGATACTGTATTTCCATGTGTGTGTGAACATGTTTCAATAAATCGCTGCACCTATTTCTCATTTTTCTCACAAAATATAAAGGAATGAGGAGTATCCCAAGAGCCTGACATAGTACTGTATTTATCAGTTTTTTAGGTTAATGGGCCCTGTGGACCACTGGCAGAGGATAAGGTTCGAATGACAGAGGTTACTGAAATGTGTCGCCTAAGAGACATTTTCTCTGTGGGATGTCATGTTCATTTCTAGTACAACACATTTCACAGGAAGACATAAAATGATCCTGAACTTGGAGTTAGGGCTAATGCTCTGCAGAGTTACCACAAAGAACACAAGAAAACAAATTAGCTTAGGTTCATTTCAGAGTAAGTTCAGCAATATAATATACTTTAAAATATCTGTTTAAGTGTAAATTTAATCAGTTTCTTCATTATGTTTCAAAGAAATTGTAAAGTACCAGGCACAAATGTTTGAGGAAATGTGAGAGTGCATTCTCCACCAAAGTCCATACCCTGTTTCTCAGTTTTAAAGAACGTGATCTGGACCATGTTTTTTTTCCAGTTTTATTTGTTTTACTATGCTCCTCCTATAAACCAAGTTTTATAAAATTTAGTGGTTTTCACAGAACCAACAAACAAATGGCACTTAAAACACATGGAGGAGAATGGAACATAGGCACTACTCAGCTAGTCAGGTTGCTAATAATCAGTGACAAGGCAGATATTTAGCATGAATATTATTAATTGTGCAGGCCATTTTTTACTCAAAGTTCAGTTTTGTTCATAAAAGGAAAAAAAAAAAGATGTAATTCTGTGAGTTGAAAGCTAAATGGATTTCATCCTCGGAGGGTGTGGTGGCAATCTGTTTTAAAGCTGCTGGCATATTTCAGTCTGGCCCAAAGTGGTATACATTTGGTATATATTTCATCACGTATTCTATTCCTTCCCTGCAGTTCACTTTACTGAATCCACCTCCATAATCCAACCACTAGGGGGCATGACTCTCAAAGCAAACAGACCTACTGTAGTGGAAGAAGAGGTGGTACTCTGCCTTCAGGGAGTTTATGTGCATTGAGTTTATATAACTCTTACCGAGTGCATGGATGTGGATTTCATCACTGTATGTTGTGGATGTTCTTTGTTTGAATATGCATTCAAGGGTGAAGCAGGAAATGAGTTTTATAGCATCTACTTCTGATTGCTTTCAAGGCTTGGCAGACTTGGACCCTCTTAAACACAGCAAAGTCTAGCTTTGAAGACAAAAGATAAAAACCATAATTTTCATGTCATTTTTAAATCAAATGATAGATATAAAGTGGGGGAAAAATTATTTGACCCCCTGTTGAAGTTGTAAGTTTGCTCACTTACAAAGAAATGAACAGTCTCTACGTTTATGGTAGTTTCATTTTAATGGAGACCAAAAATCACTCAAAAATTAACCAAAAATCCAGAAAAAACACACTGCATAAAAGTTATAAATTGATTTGTATATCATTGAGTGAAGTAAGTATTCGATCCCCTACAATCCAGCCAGAATTCTGGCTCCCACAGATTGGCTGTGTTCATTTCGCACATGGATTACAGTCAATCAGTCAGTCAGTCAATCAATCAATCAATCAATCAATCAATCAATCAGTCAATCAATCAATCAATCACAGATACTCCTGATCTCAACCCGTTATGTGTTTAAAGCACACCTGTCAACTGAATCAGTTTCTTCCATTCCAACCTCTCCACCACATCAGGCAAGACCAAAGAGCTGTCAAAGGAAGTCAGGGAGAAGACTGTAGACCTGCACAAGGCTGGAATGGGCTACAAGACCATCACCAAGAAGTTCGATGAGAAGGTGACAACTGTTGGTGTGATTATTCGTAAATGGAAGAAATATAAAATGACCATCAATTGCCCTCAGTCTGGAGCTCCATACAGATCTTGCCTCATGGGTTGAGGATGATTATGAGAAAAGTGGTGGATCAGTCCAAAACTACAAGGGAGGAGCTTTTTAATGATCTGAAGGCAGTTGGGACCATAGTCACCAACAATACCATTGGTAACACACTACACCGTAATGGATTGAAATCTTGCAGTGCCAGCAAGGTCCCCGTGCACATCTACAGGCCCATCCTAAGTTTACCAGTGAACATCTAAATGATTCAGAGAAGGCTTGGGAGAAAATGCTGTGGTCAGATGAAACCAAAATCAAGCTCTTTGGCAT
>VUQS01074604.1:0-12377 GCA_015108495.1 Heterochromis multidens | reverse complement strand
CAGGACACGACGGCGCTTCTGGACCATGTTCAAATATGGCTTCCTTTTTGCATGATAGAGCTTTAGTTGGCATCTGCAGATGGCACGGCGGATTTTGTTAATCAACAGTGGTTTCTGGAAGTATTCCTGTGCCCATTTAGTAATGTCATTGACACAATCATGCCGATGAGTGATGCAGTGTCGTCTGAGGGCCTGAAGACCACGGTCATCCAATAAAGGTCTTCGGCCTTGTCCTTTACGCACAGAGATTTCTCCAGTTTCTCTGAATATTTTGATGATCTTATGCACTGTAGATGATGAGAGTTGCAAAGCCTTTGTAATTTGACGTTGAGGAACATTGTTTTTGTAGCATTCCACAATCTTTTTACGAACTCTTTCACAGATTGGAGACCCTCTGCCCATTTTTACTTCTGAGAGACTCTGCCTCTCTATGACATCCCTTTTATAGCTAATCATGTTACAGACCTGATATCAATTAACTTAATTAGTTGCTAGATGTTCTCCCAGCTGAACTTGGTTGGTATGGGCTTAAAAGCCCATACCAACCAAGTGGGGCTCAGAGTAGAGCTGAGAGTAGAGCTGCTCCTCCACATTGAAAGGAGCCAGTTGAGGTAGTTTGGGCATCTGACTAGGATGCCTCCTGGGTGAAGTGTTCCAGGCATGTCCTACAGGGAGGAGGCCCCTGGGTAGACCCGGGACTCACTGGAGAGATTATATTTCTTGGCTGGCTTGGGAATGACTTGGTGTTCCCCTGGATGAGCTGGAAGAGGTGGTTTGCGGTTTATTCAGATGCAACTTGGCAAACCTAAGCTGTGCTGCCATGTTCTTTTTAGAGAGAAGAGGCTTTCTCCTGCAACCCTTCCAAACAAGTCATACTTGTTCAGTCTTTTTCTAATTGTGCTGTAATGAACTTTAACATTTAACATGCTAACTGAGGCCTGTAGAGTCTCAGATGTAGCTCTTGGGTTTTTTGCAGTTTCTCTGAGCATTGCACAGTCTGACCTTGGGGTGAATTTGCTGGGACTTCCACTTCTGGGAAGATTGTGGCATCCTGAATGCTCCAGACCAGCAAACTGTCAAAACATCTGCTTTTATAGAGGTGCTCACACTTACTGATGATCAATTAATCAAGTGCATTTGATTATCAGCAGCTGGCTGTTAATTACCCTCTTAATTCCTATGGAAGAAGAAAGGGTGAACTTAGTTTCTCACAGGACTGCATGTACACGTACATATGTGCAACCATGTGTGGACTCCCAACTCCTGTGGCTGACTGAAGCTGGCAGTGGTAGTTCATGTTCTCCTTTGCAGCCTCAATGAGATGAACGTAGGGACACATGAACCATTTTCTGCTAGCTGCAGGTTCTGGGAAATCAGCTGAATGATATCGAGGACAGCCACAACAGGAACCTGTCCAGCAAGCCAGCCAGTGGGAAATCACAAGAATGGAGGAAGGGCTGGACTTTCAAAATAAGGGCCAGAGGATTATCCACTAGTGTATCTTATTGCAGATGATGGTGAACTTTTGAAGACATAAAAAGAAAAATACTAAAATGAGTTTCCATATAATTGACCATCTATTAATATACCTGAGCCCCCCATTCTAGTAAAGTCTATGTGTGGGAAACACTGAAAGTTCACCAGAAACATTCCCAGTGACTCAGAAACTTTCACCATTCATAATAAAAGTCTGTTTTCTGCACACTTCACAAGTGGTTAATACCCTTAAAATGCTAAAATGGCAGTATAGTTTTCAACAAGCATTACTGGCAGTAGTAAATACATTTCCCAATTTTTGCATAAACTGAGCAAAGTTAAATTATAAGGGACCTTTGTGATATAATTTAATAGCTAAAGGTTAAAGCTGATAAGTTATGCATAACCACAAAATTATGGGTTAATAGCATAAGAAGAAAAATTACTGTCCAGCAAGACAACATTAAGAACCGGGGCATTTTTAGTTACTTGCAATAAACCAGTTATCTTTAAAAAAAAACTGGAAAAATCTGTATTTCCTCCTCTGTGAGTTATCTTTTCCTCACTTTTTCCCTCTTATTCTTTCTACTCTAATAAATCAACCCCCTTCCTGTTTGGAAAATCTCTTCTCCCCCCTTTTTTTTCATTCAGCCCTCTTTGGCTTTCTGTCTCTCTCTCCGAATGCCTGTTTTTGGCGCCAGAACTCCCCTACGGTCCTTTCACACTGTTTTAATGTTAACAGGATGCTCTGTGTTCTGCCTCCTTGCAGTCCCAAAGCAAAGCAAACGTGCAAATCTGTCCTCCTTCATGGCCGGCTTAAGCTTTAACTCATCCCCTGGCTCAGCCCCAGCGGTCCAATCCAAGAATTTGATAAATCTTAAAAACAGCTCACCAGTGGAGAGAGTCTAGTTGGCATCCAGAGAACATGCACGCTCTTGTAATCACTTGTTTGTGGAAAATAATTACTTTGATTTATTCTTTGGATTATTATCATCCCTACAGTTGCCTTGGAAACTATCCTGCTGACCTCTGTTTCTCCTTTTTTTTGTCTCTCAAGATGTCTGCAGTCACATTCTTTAACTTCAACACCTGCCTGTTTTTTACCTAAACTTTTATTAGTTTTATGTTGTAAAATTAAAATCTTAAGTTTTCTCATTGACTGTATATTAAAGATGGACATAGTCACGCCACTGGTGTGTGAAGCCCCAGTTTGAAGCCTCAACTTTAGGTTTATAGCGACCACCTTTTGTTTTTTTTGGAAGCTGGAAGAGATTGTATTTAGACGAGAGGGTGAAACTGTAGACATACACTCACCAGCCACTTTTTTAGGAACACCTGTTCAATTGCTTATTCATGCAAATATCTAATCAGCCAATCACATGGCGGCAGCTCAGTGTATTTAGGCATGTAGACATGATCAAGATGACCTGCTGGAGTTCAAACTGAGCAATATGGACCAAAATCTCTGAGGAATGTTTCCAGCACCTTGTTGAATCTGTGCCACCCATGAATTAAGACAGCTCTGAAAACAAAAAGGGGGTCCAACCCTGTACTAGTAAGGTCTATCTAAAAAAGTGGCCGGTGAGTGTAGATACCTGGTTATTAGTACTAAATAACATGAAATGAAAGAAATATACTAGAATTTCAGTCACTAAAATTGTAGCACATACTTCCTCCATAATCTAACCACACAGCAGCCCATTTTATTTGTGAGATAATTGTATTAAAAATGCTCAAACATGGTTAAGATGTCCAATTCAGTGACTCTAATTAGCTAAATTGAAGGACAGCTGACAGCTAGCAGCTCCAGCTGTCTGTAGTCAAAGCAACCTAGCCCTAAGAAATGCATAAATTTAAGTCTTCATAAAATTCATATATGCATGTTATATACAAAATCACCCCTGTAAAGGGAGAAATTAGCATTAGATACCAAAAGTTTTTTGTACCAGGCTGTAAACATGTTTTAACATGGGAGTCTATGGAGATTGACTCGCTTTTGGAGGCAGCCTCAAGTGGCCACTAGAGGAACTGCAGTTTTGGTGCTTTTGGTCCACGTTTGCTTTTTGTACACTGTAAACAAATGAGATACAAGAAATAATAGTTGGTTTTTAGAGTAGTTGCTGGTAGTTGGATTTTGTCAACTTTTATCAGAGCCAAGGTAGCTCCTCCCATTTCCCCATTATCACTTCTAAAGTATGCTAACCTGCACCTTTAACCAACTACTTATTAACTGTCTAGACAGGAGCATTTTATCAGTATTCTCATCTAGGTCTTTGCATGTTTGCAAGTTATTCTTATGTCTTATGTCTTATGTTTGCATCATTGCCTGTGGATACAACTCAAATTAACCCCTCATGTATTTTGGCATATCCACTTACAGTACCTAACAAAGTCAATTACATATTAAAAAGGGACAAAACCGTTCACTTCAATGTAAAACATGCAAATGCAATGACAAAAAATGCTTGCAATGACACTTGAGTCCTTAATGAGAAAAAACACAGTCATACAACCAGAAGATGTTTACACGTGCATGCACATGCTGACGCTGAATAGATTAGATCGTCTCCAGCTTTGTTGTTGTGCACGGCCCATCAGCGGCGGCTTAAAAGACAGGGAAGGCCACAGTGACGTTTGGAATAATGCTGTTGGCAGACTGCAGGTGACAGAGCTAAGCTGCTGTGTGCACGCATGCCTCACGCCCGGCTGTGTCGAACACAAGGCCGAGATGAAAGCTGTCATGTAGAAAAAGCCCCTCATTTGATTCCGGACTAGCTAGGCAGGATTCAGAGGTTTAAGTTTAAAAATGTTGGTCAATTAAAGCAGCTTAGGCTTGTCTCTGACCCAGTGAAACACAGCTCCTTTTTTAGGGAGAAGCATACTACATGTTAAACTTTTTTTTCCTAAAGTTTAATGATGTCCTAACATGTATTCTCTTGTCTTTTTTTCTCATAGTTTTCTCATAGACGCTTCAGCTCATCGCTTTCCCCTTTCACTGATCACTGACGACAGCTTTTCGACTTAGGTAAGCCAACTCAATTTTAATTTAATACTGAGTTTTTCTCAGTATCTTAGTTAAAAACAGAGCCTCAAATGTGTTACAGTAACAACATTAAATAAATCCATGAATGGCTGTTCAGTTATTTACTCTGGGACAACATATAGAAACAGAGTACAGTGACTCATAATCTGATAAACATTACCTTTACCATTTAGGACCCACCTAGGGCCCTTGCAAACATGATAATGTTACCCATAGCTTTCTGAATGATAGATTCTGTAGTAAACCAAGCTGTAATACGTCAAAATGTTTTAGCTTAAAAAAAATTAGATATTTGACTTATCAGTGACATGTCAATGCAATTTAAATGTAGGGTGAGACCCCACAATATTAGAAACATAACCCCAAAGATCCCCTATAAGCGAGCACTTGGCAACAGTGGGGAGGAAGAACTCCCTTTTAACAGGAAGAGGCCTGTTAAAAAGACCTGGCTCGGCTGATTGGGGGGTGAGGGGAAAGAGGATGAAAGAGGATCATACAAACAACTAACAGGACAAAACAAAAATCATAAGAGAGAGTAGACAGAAGGTAACGAGATGCAGTAATCTCACATAAACTTAATGGGAGTGAGCTCAGCAGTTCAGGGTCACCTGATCCAGCCCTAACTATAAGTTAAAAAAGGAAAAAAGAAAAGTTTGATGCCTAATTCTAATCTAGGTTTCTACTTTCAGGGTATTTTCACACCTGTTGGTTTACTCTGGTCCAAATCAGCTGATGAGTTTGTAAATTTGGAGCTTTTTCCCATGATTTGGTTTCTTTTCACACAGAGAAAACCAACCACACCAAAATGTGTCCGTACAACCCTCGCAAGAACATTCAGTCAGCTTATTGGCTAGATGTGTCTGGGGTGTGAGCAACAAAAGTAAAGGCAGGAAGAAAATACTGTGTTCTGGACTAGAGGATAACTTGGATAATTTATGTTCATTTGACAGCAACAGTTATGGTCAGAGGTTTACAGACACTCATCATGGGAATGAATGTCATAGTAAATTTGGGCTTTTGATGATTTCTTTGTACTGTTCTTTTTCCAGGGTGGAATGATTGTACAGCATACATCTTTAATGACTTTAAAAACAAGAATTGGGTGCTCAAGTTTGAATTTATTTTGGGTCAAATGTGTACATGCAGGCTCAAATATATACATACACTCACTTTAATCTTTTAATAAGTGGTGCTGAAGGTTCTACAATGTCTTTTAACTTGGCAAGGCCTATTAACTTCTCATTAGTGATCATAATTGGCTACAACTGGTAGTTTCTCTTTGCAGCATAAAAAGAATTTGTTTGACAGCACTCATTGGATTGACCAATACTCAGAACAATGGGAAAGTCCAAGGAACTCAGTGTAGATCTAAGAAGGAGAATTGTAGATTTACACAAGTTGGGAAGGTCTCTTGGAGCCATTTCTAAATAACTGCAGATTCCAAGATCATCAGTTCAAACAAGTTATTCAAATGTGTCACCACTTTGCCAAGACCTTGAGAGGAAATTGGTTAGGATGTTCAGGAACAACCCAGGAACCACCAAGTATCATAATGAAGAAGGAGGACTACCTCCAAATACTTCAACTTCACCTTCAACTTCATCTCAAATCAACAGCAAGACGGTTGAAGCTTGGACACATTTGGGTGTTCAACCAGGACAATGATCCCAAACACACATCAAAAAATCCTTAAAAGCCCCAAATTACCATGGCATTCATGCCCATGATCAGTGGACGTAAACTCCTGACCACAACTGTAGTTGCTAAAGTTTGTATACTGGAAAGGTGTTTAGCTCAAATTCTCAGATGGGTTGGATCAAGGTCGGGCCACATTCTCACCATAAATAAAGCACTCTGGAGTTTCTTTAAAACCAGACCAGTACCACCTCTTCAAAAGGGTTTCTGTACAATTGTTTTGGTCCACACCTGAGTGTGATTATTGTGTTCACATCTGCATAAACAAACTGCACTATAAGGAGTTGAACGGACCAAAAAGAAACTCTAGGAACCACTAGTAAGCCTGCACTCTGAGAGCAAAGTGCTCAATTGGGGTTTTACTATGATACTCAAAGGTCTTTAAGATATGATGGGCCCTGATCACTCAGCACATTGTAGACAAGAAGAAGAAAAATGCTTGCTGCAAGAGGTACAGTTTGCCAAGATCTCATTGTTCTCTCACTTCCTATTGCTAGCCCCTCGCATTTACTTTTGTCTTCTTGAAAGCATGTTTTTTTTATTTAGTAGCTTATATAAAACTCAGTTCAGGATTTGACGAAGCAACTAGATATGTTTCAGTTTGACAAGGATACACATTCATCAGTGGAGAGCCGTGAATTGTTTTCCCTTCTGGTGTGGAACCACTTAAACGAGCTCCATCTCCACAAGATAAATGACACATCATCACTGCCATCATTTATCTTTACACATAAACTTACTAGAGACATCACTGATACACTTGGTGGCTTAATTACAGCTTTTAAAGTGACATATAGAAAAGATAAGCAAAAACAGAGAAGTGTAGCCTGATGCCAGATGCACTACTTCTACTCATATCCCCCTTTGACATTTCACACTCAGTTTTCCCATGACTCATGGGGCCCTGGGAGTCGGCTCTAAGTGGCTGCACTCAGCCAGATGATTAGCTTGGCTGTTCTCGTATATATAATAGAGGGGGGAATTATGCTTATGGAGAAGAGAAGCGATTGTTTGGGTTGGTGTCATGAGAGATATTTTTGACCGCCAAAAAGGAGTCATTAAGTTGAAACTCTAATCTCGTGTTTTCCCACTGAAATATGTTTGAGTGGCGTGACAGAAAGTGAAATGACAGGGCGAGCGGCTGCACGTAGATTTGTTTCACAAACATCTGTTTCTATATCTAGCTCATGTTAACAACGTGCTTGCTCCTAAGCAACGACTTCTGGATGCATTTGGGCTGTGTTTGTCTGCGTGAGTCAGTGGGGATTTGTGTATGTGTCAGGCGATTTTTAGCAGATAGGTGTATATCATGCAGGAATTGGCATTATAATTAACTTGTTGGGCTGACAAACAGGAAGTTTTGGGAAACACAGTGACAAGCTCATGCTGTGTAAACATATCACAGTTGTCCCGTTTGTCCTGTTTGTCATTTGTTTAATGTGTAAATAATGGAAACTTTATCAGCTCACAAGTACAATTCCTGTTTCTGGTGTGTCTCTGTTCTTCATAATCATGAATTGTCCACTGTCTACTTGGTGAGCACTGAGCTGCCAGGTGTTTCTTGATCTAGTTCCCACATATGCCACATATAATCTGGTAGCCCAGAGATTTACTAGCTGCTTCACCTGATACTGAACCCATCTGAGGCTGCAGATGGAAGTTTTGCAGGTGTGAGTGCATACACTTCTGAAACAGAAAAGAAGTTGCAGTAAAAATCCTCTACGGCTGAATGCAGTCACCACAGTTACTGTCTCTGCTCCAGCTGATCTCCTACAGCAAAGGTCAGCTTCTCCAGAAGTCCCGCCTTTTTCCAGGAGAGCTGGAGCCAGAGGAGGAAACATGGCTGAGCATGCTGCTGCAGCACAGACACATTCATTCAGTCTGATCCTGGAAACTACATGCGCTCCATATACTGTCAGTATCACCATGTCAACACATTACCTACATCCCTAATTGTAGGGTCTTTACCTTACAATATAAGTCACCTCGAGGCGACTGTTGTTGTGATTTGGCGTTATATGAATACAATTGAATTGACTTATTTTAGAATTATATAACATGAAATTTATTTATTTATTTTTCCCCCTTCAGCCCAAAATAAAAGTGTTTTAACAAAAAACAAGGTAGGGCTGGGTGATATGACCTCAAAGCAAAAACACAATTAACTGAACATTTTACCTCTATTTAGATTAATCAACAATTATTATTATTACACACACACACGTATGTATACTATATATATATATATATATAGAACCTCATGGTTCACTATGTTTGTACTGTAAATATGCTCAACTACTAAAGCTACGCCACCAAAGTACTGAACTCTATCTAATAACACCGTGTACTGTCACCACTCAGAATACCCTATGCAATATTACTAAAGCCTGTGAAATAGATATGTGTGTATCGTAATTCCTTTGTATGTGTAACTGTGCACATATTTTAACTTTTATATATTTTCTATATTTTTTTCAAATTGATTTTATTGTTTTCATAAGCACCACTCAGAGAGATGGTCCAAATGCCAATGTTCTATATTTTTTTTCTGTAGTGTGATTGTGCTCCAAGTGTCCAACAGATTGGTGGTATTACCTTCAGTCACTGAAACTATTTTTCGCCCAGTTTTCTTCTTTTTGTTTGATGTTGTCTTTAGTAAAGTCAAAAATTTGTCCAAACAACGGACAGGGCATTTTTATTTAGCACAAGCTGTTCGTGTTGCAGTCAGTTCAGTGTTTGACCACACACGGTAGTATGTTTTAAAGGAGACAGTACATGCTGGGGGAAGTATTAAAATAATTTAAAAACAAAAAACTGAAATAACGGACTTGGACGGGATTACGTCAATTCAGGGTTGGTTTTGATTTATTTTCAATTAATTGCCCAGCCCTAAAACAAGGTGACGCCCATGACTTTTGGGATGCTAGCCAGCACATTAACCTTAACCCATATACCTTAAGTATGTATTTTATCACCTAACTATGGAAGATTGGTTTTGCCGCTGACAAAAAATAAATAAATAAAATTCCACCGCTGAAAAAAATTAAATAAAATTTTGCCATTCATAAGTCAAAATTTCGGCTTATTATCTCAAAATGTTCATTTCATAACTCGAAATTTCAAGTTATTTTTTCAATTTCAAGTTATTTTCTCATAAGTTTGAGTTAGTAAGTCAAAATTTTAAGATAAGTTCCCAAAATTTTGACTTATGGATAGCAAATTTGTTTTTTTTCAGTGGCGGAAACAAGCTTCCATACCTGACACATGTAGAAGATGGTTTCATTCAAAAACAATCTGAAACAAATTGTACTTACCATTTTAGCATTAACACACAGAAACACAAGCATTCTGTTCTACCTCCGATTTGTATTCACCAAACCCCAAAAATTAAAAAATTTGGTGCGCCTTTAATGTGTCTTGTAGTTCTTTTATTAATTCTTGAGTTTCTGTTGTTTTAAGCAAAAAAAAGATTGCTGCTTATATACAAAGTTTAATTTATGTTGTTGATGTTATAGTAGGCTATTTAAGGAGCAATGATGTTGTCTTACCCCAGATTACCCTGCAGCAAGTGTTACACTATTTTGGATCCATCTAAAATATTGGAAAAGAAAAGTAAATAAAAAATGTTAATTAATTTAATTTCTTTTTAATTTTTCAAGCCCAGTAAGTCTGAACTACCACCAAACAACCCTCTTTACTTAGACTGCGTTCCATTTGCCGCGAAGGTCGGATGTCGGCGCTATGACTTACATCACTCCCAGGTTGAGCGCGTTCCAGTAGTAATGTCGGAAAAGCAAAGAAAAACAGGATTTAGTTTGCTCCTTAGCAGGGATACAGCGATACAGTGCAGTGCTTGTTTTTTGGGGGTTTTTTGTGCTTAAAAGCACCACTGCACCACATTCATGGATAGACCCTGGTCAGTGCTCTACATATGGCTTATTTACTGAGTCACAGATACACTACAGCGGAGGATAAATTGCAAGTTTTACAGTTTCGCTGCTGTTTACGTTCACAGCTGCCATCTTGCATTGTGAAGTTGGGGCTGGTGGAGTTGCTTTGATTTCCCGAGTTGGAAGTCCGACTTGAGGGGGCGTTCCAGTTGGAACTCGGAAATTCCAGCTTCCAACTCCAAATGGAAAGCACCGTGCGTTTAAGTGTATACTGCACCCAAGTGGCCAAAACTCCCACTAAAACATCATGATGGCATCAACCATGGACGTACGTGGTGGAAAAGGCAGAAGATATCTGGTTTTCTGATTTGTTTTTTTTATTCATCTGTGAATTACATAGTGAAATATTACATGGTAAACAAAAATCTGAATTTCACTCCAAAAGTTCAACAAATGATGCACTACAAAAACAAGACAGGCAACAGCAAATGCACTGTAAAATGTAAGGGAAACACATTTTTATGTAACTGATAACCAAGTACCATAGAAAAATAAAGACATAGATAAGCTATCAAAATAACTAGGGAGGATTGAACCTATAGTCTTCTGAGAAATGATCATTTTTTTAATAGTTACACGTTGTGGCCTTCATAACTCAACAGCTTGAACGTTTTTCAGCCTTTAATCAGTCTTAAACTCTCAAATAGAATAATTTATACGGACTTTTTATTAGTTTGTACCACAGACAAAACAATGTCAGATAATTAAATTTAAATATCTGTCTGAGTGAAAGAGACACATCTACTGTATATTCCACAGTCGGGTGGAGAGTCTTTATACTAGAGTCTGCACAGAAACACCGAGGACTGTTTAAACACCACCGAGGCTGCAGATGAAAGAAGATTAAAAACTGTCTTACACACATCAAACAACTCAGCCTGTTAATTTAATGGGATAACAAGTGTAATCTGTCAGATCCTTGAATGATAGAGCTGTGATGCTGAAGACCATTAACTTACACAATCTGCATTATTTCTGGCTTTCCTTCCTGGCTTCAGTTAGACTTTATTTATACTGGTATCAAAGCTCACACACATTCATACTTTTAATACTGTACTCTTGCACAGCTCTCTTAGTGGTTGTGTTGCTTTAATCGTCTTCATATAACAAGCCACTCTGGTGTCAATTGACCTGTAAATGTTTGTGATTGGTCATATGCTGCCACCCATTTTAAATGAACATCTTCATAGCTAGATTGGGAAACCCTAGGTTAACTTAACCACCTATAGAAGTTTCCATCCACTCATCATGGGCATGGATATCATGGTAATTTTGGGCTTTTAATTATTTCTTTGAACTGTTGGAATGATTGTACAGCATACATCTTTAATGACTTTAATAAACAAAAACTGGGTGCACAAGGTTGAATTTATTTTGGATTGTTTTCTAATCCACACAGGGTCAAAAGCATACAAACAGGCTCAAATACATACATACACCCCCACTAAATGTCCCTTAGCAAGTTGAACCTTGACTAGATGCTTTTGGTAGCCATCAACAAGCTTCTGGCATAGTTCTGGCTGGATATTTGATCACTCTTCTTGGCAGAATTGGTAGAGTTCATTTAAATTAATTGGTTTCCTGGTACAGACCCAGCTTTTAAACGTAAACGTACTCCACAAATTTTCATTAGGGTTGAAGTCGGGGCTTTGGGAAGGCCATTCCAGAAGCCTAAGGTTAGCCTGCTTTATCCATTCATAACCAGTTTTAATGTGTTTGGGATCATTGTCCTGTTGGAACACCCAACTGTGTCCAAGTTTCAACCATCTAGCTGTTGATTTGAGGTGAAGTTGAAGAATTTGGAGGTAGTCCTCCTTCTTCATTATTCCATCCACTTTGAGCAATGTACCAGTACCACAGGCAGCAAAACAGCCCCAGTGCATGATGCTACCACCACCATGCTTGACATTTAATACAGTGTTCTTAGATTTGAAAGCCTTACCTTTTTTCCTCCAAACATACCTCTTGTCATTGTGGCCAAAGAGCTCAATATTTGTCTCATCTGACCATAAAACTTTTCTCCAGAAGACATTTGGCTTGTCCATGTGGGCAGCTGCAAATTTCAGTCGAGCTTGAAGGTGTCGATTTTGGAGCAGGGTCTTCTTTCTTGGTCAGAACCCTCTCAGTCCATGGAGATGGCTTCACTGTGGACAGTGACGCTGGTGTTCCAGCAGTTTCCAGTTCATGGCAGGCTTGAATCTTGGTGGTTCCTG
>VUQS01074603.1:6013-18365 GCA_015108495.1 Heterochromis multidens | reverse complement strand
CCTTTAAGGTGTTTTTTTTTTTTTTTTTTTTTTTCACAAATAATGTCATTTTCTGTGGGAAGCTGGGCTTAACAAATCTAAATCAGTACATATGCAGAATATTATGTATGGAAAGAATATAGGGTTGTGTTTATATTACTAATGAATGTTAAAGATTTACACTGTGCAACTAGGCATGTAAATGCTGAGGACTAGCTGGACAATGGTTGACTAACAAATGTGCTCCTTTGACATTGAAAACAGCAGTTTGGGGTCATTATGTAGAAAGCTGGGGTAGAGATCAAGGAAAGGATAAAATATTATTCAGATTTAGGTTTTGGGAGTCTTATGAGGGGTTGGGGATGTAGTTTTGTTTCTCTCTCTCTCTCTCTCTCAGGATAATTCACAGTATTATGTTATAAACTTGAGCCAGCACAGCTGACCACCTGGCCTGGTTATGTCTGGTCTCTTGGCCTCATGGCTCAATCTTGCTGCAGACACTTGGGGCCAGTGTCGGATCCAGTATCACTAAAAATAAATGGAGCTGGCCAACACATTCAACAGGTTGACAGTGAGGATTGGGGGTTGGGGACACACGGGGAGCTTCTATTATGAGGCTGAGCTGGTGTGCTGATGTTTGTTTAGGGTTATGGGGTGGGGGAGGTGGGGGCAGGTTTGTGATTGACAACATGTTTACCTGGTATACAGACGCCTTGGGCAAGTCTAGGCACACGGTGCAGCACAGCACTGAGTACAGTCTCTCCTCCAGCTTCCCTGCCTCTCCCTCGGGTACTTTCACCCTCTTCTTGGGTGGCTCGTCTGGGTCAGGCTCGGGCCCTTCTCGCCGTATCGCGACCTCCTCTTGCATGGCTGCGACCCCGGCGACAGCCTCCACAGCTACCCCCACGGCCCCGACCCCTAGGCCGGCCGAGGAGGAGCCTGGGGCGGCCGCAACGCCTACGTCTCTCTCTTCCAGTGAAGACATGACGATGGCTTTCTTGAAAAGCCTGTTATGTACCTGCCGCGACCAGGCTGAGCCCGAAATACCTACAGGTTAGCTCCGGGTTAGCTTACCACCTGTCACGCTAACGGTCAGCTGACAGCGAGCTAACGTGAGCTAGGCTAGCGCTTCGACAGCAGGCTGTCAGGGAGGAATGCGGGCTAACTTATTGTTAACGCCACCCTACAGTCACAAACTTGGATCCTGACACGCCAATTAATGTGTAATAACGAGAGCATGTGCGAAACGTAATTACGACTATCTGATAAATTAAATGTCGACTATTTTCTGGTGACTTACAGTGAGGCTAGCAGACTATGCGGCTAGCTACGTTGACAAAAACACGGCAGTCCTCTCCCTCTGCCCAGGCAGAACAAAAACAACCCGGGCTCTCTCAGCTGTTGGTGCCCTCTCTCGACGCCGTTATTCGCAATGACAGCAGCTCACGACACCAGCGGCCCGGCTCGGCTGCTCCCTGCGTCCCTGTTCCGGTACCGGCTGACTGTCCGCGGGACTCACGGGACGTGTCGGTGATTAAAGCTGCGGCTAGAGACAGTTCCGTTGGGACTTGTCTCTCTAGCTACACAGCCATCTTTGTTTTTTTTTCTCTCTCTCTCTCTCCTGTCCGTCTCCCCCCGACTTCACCCTGCACAGCCGTTACGACTTCGGGTCAATTTCGTTAATACTCAGACAGGTTCTCCAATGAGGTTACTATCAGAGACGCCGATTAAAAGTAAATATTTGCCTGTCTCTGTCGGGGCCTCTTATGCGCCAGTAACTACTACAGTACAGCCGTGAATGGGCTGACAGCGGAATGTTTTGTTGTGGCAGATGACTTGGGGTATTTAAAGAGTTTTTAAAGGCGCATGCGTAGTGGGCACCTGCGGGTCAGCGTATGGCAGGGCTTGAAAGGTGACTAAAACCTGATACGCGACGAAATTAGGGTACTACACCAAAGCACGCCTGCTTCATATAGTTTAAATAGTATATATTATAATACTGTGATAGCACCGTTACTGCTGTGTAACAACAAAAAACTTTTAACTAAACTTTTAGACTAAAAACACCACGTTTCCGGTGCCCTGGTATGCTGAATGCATGTTTATGCCTCTGCTGCAAACTATCAAACCGGGTTCACCTGTTTTTGCTTATTAAGGATGTATAAATTATTCAGCCTGAAACACCTGGTGATGGAATAACTACTAATAATAGGCCATAAGCATTTATAGATTTTGCATGTCCCAGATATTTGTTGTACCAGGACCAAGGGCTGGGAGGGGTTCAAATGCATAGGATGAGGGGGGCTGCTGTGCTTTGGCTGCTTTGGGTGGGGTAGGCAGGATGTCAGAGTGTCAGCTGTCTGCAGTCGGGAGGGACAGGACTAACCACTCCCATTGGACACATAGATATGCCTTATTTGGTCTGTGTGGAATGGCAGGCAGCAATACCCCACTCAGCTATGTGCACACACTTTACCCAGTAGCCGTGTGTGCTCACCCTGTCCTCAGTGTTGGCCAATCTTCATTATTAGCTACTTGATATTACCACACATCCATTTGTCAAAAACATTGCCACAGATGACTGTCTGTCATCACACAGCATCAGTAACATTAACTCAAATTTACAGAAGTTGGTTACAACAAACATCTCTTCAAGAATAGAATTTATTAGGACAAATATCTATATACGTGTGTGTGTGTGTGTATTTTTACTTCATAAGCAGATAGTAAACTAATGTTGCTAGATAAATGATCCCTAGACAGACTTCTAGGAGTTTAAAAGGAGGATGGATCAGTTTCAAAGTACAGTTAAAAATAGCTTCCAAAACCAGTGGAATATGTGATATTTTAGTCTCAAATTTCAACATGGTTTTCAGGAAAAAAAAACAAAAAAAAAAAATCCTAGAAGAAATTGACTTAAAAAATGTATCTTTTAACGCACCACCACATTAAAAAAATGAAAAACAGTGCTTCACTATTTCCCTTCCCATCCTCCTCTCACAGTACTACACAGACAGTACCTTGGTCATTACACAACACCGTGATTAGTTTCTGATTGCGGGATAAATGGATTACACACATTTATGAGATGCATCCAGCCTCATTAATCCGACCCTATTCATCCCCGGAGAGTAAAAATCGCTTCATCTGCAGGTCATTGAAGGATTCAGCTGCCAAGAAATCAGCAGTATTGTCCGGAACAATGAAATTAATGACCCTGATCTCATCACGCAAACGGGAGATTGACAGTGGCATCAGGACAGTGTGGGAGGGTGGGTGATGGTGGTGGTGTGATCGTCTGGTTTGTTATGGTTTTGTAGTTGAGAGGTTAAGTTCTGTTGATGGAGAGAGGGAGTAGGGTTGGAGGATGGGTTGGTTGGAGGTGTAGATTCTGGAGGTGACTGCAGGCTGTTCTGGTTTTCTTGTGTCTTAACCTGGGGTAGAAGCTCAGTTTGGGCTGTTGTGGGGGAATCAAGCTGATTGAATTCAAAGTTTAGCATCTTGGGACCTGGACACTCTGTTTCTCGCCTATCCATAGAGGCTCCCTCTGGTTTATGTGGACCAAGCATGGCCTCTAAAGGTGTGTACTCTCTGTCCTGTGGGGATATGAAGTGGCTTGTCTCCTCTGGTTGTTGCTCTGCTGGTTTGTTCTCATCCTGTCCTCTTCCAGTGCACATCACAGTTTGTCTCTCATCATGTCTGCCGAGCTCCTTCAGTGTGATTTCCTCCTCGCTGCCGACATGTTTTGTTGTTTTGTCTGTCAGTGATTCTGTTGCGTTTGTTTTAGCTGGTTTCCGGACTGTTTCTGGTTTTGCTCCAGAATCTGCTGTGCGTCTTGGAGTTTTGTCTGTGAGCGCCCTCTGCTTGCAAGTTGAAGCCATTGCTTTCACCCAGGGATGCAGGAGTGTCTGCTCTGCAGTCAGCCTCACAGTGGGGTCTGGCTGAAGGAGAGCTCGGACAAGGCCTCTCACTTCTGCACGTAAGTGCACACAGAGAAAAAAAAAAACACAGTGTATTTATGTGTAAATATGTGTATGTATGCCATTTGTGCCAGAATACAGAGTACTTTTACACTTATACTTAACTCACCCTCTGATATAGGGTCCCAGTAGGGGGATGGGAAATTAAGCTGTGCTTGTTTTATTAGCTGAAACAGCTCTACCTGGTCCCGATCTCGACTACGAAACGGGGGGAAGCCACACAGCAGGATATAGAGAATCACACCCAGAGCCCATACATCCACTGGTACACCATAACCTGACGGGCAAACCACAAGCACAACTTTTCAGAATAAGAAAAAACGACCCAAATTCAGACAGAGGAGTCACATTAAGTCCTCACCTGCCTCACAGAGGATCTCTGGGGCTACATATGTGGGTGTGCCACATATGGTGAAGACTGGTTCAGTCACAACCATGGCAAGACCAAAGTCTCCCAGCTTCAGCCTGCATATGCCAGCAGCAACTTGCTCTATCTGAAAAAGGGAGCAAGTAAAACAAGATACAGACAGAGTCAGCCATGGAGGCAAAGTTGGGTTTAAATTTTTTTAATCTCTGAGGGCATCAAGATAGTTGCCACAGGTGTAGACAGAGAAACCTATGCTGTTGGCATTTTTGTGCATCTTGGATTTTCAAACTACAGACCCTGCTGTGTATCCAAAAAGAATAATTGCACCTTCTCACTCTGCACATAATATAAATTATACCAGTATGATGATCTGGCAGCATGCCAAACTGTGTTGATGTGACTGTTTTGGTTTATGAGGTCAAACCTGAGTGTTGGTGGAAGAATGGTGGAACAAATGCTCAGAAAATCAGCTCCTGATTTTGGCTCCTGTGAGATATTGTCCCTGAGCTACTGGAAAACCTAGGTTTATTTTCTTCATATGTTAAATCCTTAGTCAGAAATCATAGTGTCACTTTTGATAAGACACTGCATCAGGACAGCAAGAAAAGTATTGGAGTTTTTTTTTTTTTGCTCTTTGCAACTGATAAACATTTCTAAACTTGGTCCTATTGTGTCTCAGGCAGAGATCAAGATGCTAAAGTCTTCTGATATGGCTTTGCTGGTTTTTTCAGACTCAAAAGCAAGGTAACAGGTATTGTTATAGCTCAGCGGGTTGAGCAGGCAATCCATATGCCTAAAGGCAGGGGTCCAGGTTCAGTTCTGCCTTGAGCCATTTCCTGTATGTCAGTCCCCTGGACCTCCTTTCCTGTCTGCTCTACTGTCCTGTAATCAAAATGAAAAGCAAGGTGACTGTATCCCTGATGTCCAAACTCTGTAACTCCTTTGTTAGACTTAAGGTCATTGGACACATGCAGGGTCTCAGCTGTCATCTTTTTTAACCTGCCTTTAGGAGAGTTTTTTAAATCTATATTTATATCAGTTTGTTCATTATTATTACATTTGTATTGTATCTATTTGCTTTGTTTTATTTATTTGTTATTGTGAATTATTTTCTACCCACAAATCTAGAAAGGTGCTAGTTTAACAAATGTTACCTAACATGATGGGCATGTTCGAACATTTTCACTAAGTATGCAACAAAAATAAGACCCAATTGTTTTTGCTTCATAAAAAAATTATACTTTGTAATGTTATGGCCCTGGGACTTTGTGTGGGTTTGCTGTGTCCTTTCGTTTGAGTCATTTTAATTTTGCTTTTTCACACACATCATGTTTCATACACTTGACAACTCATCCATGCACTGCTTTATACCATGGATATCAGAATCAGAATCAGAATACTTAATAATTTCCTCTGGGATTAATAAAGTTTTATAAAGCTGTGGTAGTGCCTCTATGGTGTAGTGTGGAACACTTTTCCTTGATAATCGAAAGGTTGCTGGTTCAATTCCAGCTGGGGACCCTAGTCCCCTTTGGGGTTGCACCAGGAAGGGCATCTAAAACTCTGCCGGATCAAACATGCAGAGCTACCTGCTGTAATGACCCCCCCCATTTCAGTCAGTGGCGTGACTCCATTTTTTGTTGCATCCTACGAGCCGGTTGTAACAGTAATTAAGATGATTTGAGTAATGATTAATATTTTATATAAAAATCTGTGTGTCCCAGGGCATTATAGTGGATGTTTTTGCTTTATTAACAAATAATTGCTAAAAAATTTAAGAATTTATTGAAGTTTAAAATAAGATTTATTGTGAAATTCAAAAATATAATGGATTGTCTTTCTTTAAACATCTAAGTGGGATGTAGGATATCACAGAAAATAATAATAAATTGCATATAAAAAAATCTGGCACCCACCAAAGAGGTTTGGCTACTCCACCAAAGAATGCTGAAACCCTGTGATACAAAGGACTGTGGCAAAAAAAAACTGTGGAGGACTGTGATAAAAAATATTTTAACCAGTGTTTTTTTAAAGACTAGAGTTTAACTTACTTAAGCATAAAAAACATTTTTATTTATAAAAATCACCAAAAATAACAGGAGAATGGAGACTTCTGTTAACTAAGGAAACAAAGACTTTTTGCCTTAATTACAGGTGGACCAGTTCGGTTTATGTTCGTTGTCACCCTCCAAAAGGTTTCTTTTTAAGCCAGGGAAAACCCTGAATGCCATTATATTAAAATAAAAAAATTTAATTATTCTTCAGCTTGATTATCACGTTTTACATCAATAATCACCCTCACTAATCTACCCTGAAACCCACCAGGAGGTTCTCTGGCTTGAGGTCTCTGTGGACGATGCTCTTGCGGTGGATGTAATTCAGAGCTTCACTCACATCTGACACCATCAGTCCTGCCTCCACCTCTGAAAACTTCCCCCTGTCACTGATGGCCTCAAACAGATCTCCTCCACTCACCAGCTCCATCACCAGGTAGGAGTGAGTGTTTGTGTGGTGGTGCGTGAACAGCCTCACTATGCGAGGGTGACGCAGACTCCCCAGAAGACTCAGCTCATTCTGCATCATGTGCTCTCGACCAATCAGTTTGGCGCGCTCGACTATCTTGATGGCAAGGGTTTGGCCATTGTCACGACGGCGGCACTCTCGCACCACTGCAAAGTTCCCATCTCCAACCACACGTCCAAATTCGTAGCATTGCTCGATGTCCGTCAGGGTGACATCTCTGCCATCAGAGGGAAGGTCAGAGGTTTCCGTCTTCTTTGAGTCTTTGTGAGCTGCACCGACATCTGGAGCTGCACTTAAAAGTTGTATTTGAATGTGGCTCTTCTCCTCGTCTCTGCCGATGGGTCGAGGAGACAAAGGGTTGTTATAAACATCCAGCTCTTTTGCCTCCTGCTCTTTTTGCTTCTTTGACACAGGAGGAAGTGGGACTCTCGCTGATAGCGTACTGATAAGTTGTGGACCCTGATGTTTAAGTCTTCTCGCTAAGCAGTTTTCACACAGTGTAGGAGACAGTATGTCTCCATCTCTTGGAACCTCTTCATGTTTAGAAGGACCAATCAGAGAAGGCTGATGCACTCTGACCCCGCCCCTCACATTTAGTCTCTGCAGGTGGTTGGGAAGGTGAGAAGGTTTTCTGCATGAATTCTTTTTATGAGACTTCTGACTGTCAGAATTATAGTTTTCTGCCTGGTGTGTGTCTGTATGTTGAGATGTGTGAGTATTAGTATGAGGCTTGACATGTGTATTTGTGTCTTGGTGTGTCTCTTGGTTAGTCCCGCTGCTGTCGGTCCCCTCGCTGTATCCGCTGTCAGCTTTAGCTGCTTTATCTGGCGGTGGCCTCAGTCTCTTCTCCCAGGCCCGCACTGCACTGGATCGGTAATGTGAATGTTCTGGGAATAATTCCTCCAAAGCTTCCTGCATGCTGCTCAACTCAGGACGAGCCTTACCAAGAGCCAGGAAGGCTACCTCCCCTCGGAAGAAATCACACACACCCTTAACCTGTGACAGACAGAGACAGAGTGGTGAAAAAACAAACTCACAGGCACCAGATCTGGACCACAGATCAATTTCACAAGGCTGCTGATATCTTTAGAATTTAATATTAAATCACTTTTTTCTTTTTTTTACTCCCTTTTAATTTCACACACTATGTCGACTTGTGCAGCTGGTTAGCTGCTCATTTCAAAATGCCCTCACTAATCATAAAAGCAAAATTAACATGGAAAGCAGTGAGTTTCTAGAAAAGTGGAAAACTGAGCTTTTAATTCATGGATTTTGTGCGATTAATGTGTCTGGCTGGCATTGAGAAAGCTATTGTTCCCCACAAACACATTTTCAAGCTGCATTATTTTGCTCAACATAGTACAGAGAAAACTGTAAGAGATGTTTCTCAGTTTAAACCTGTGAAAACGCACAACTTACTGTGAAAAGGAAACACTGGAGTTCTTTTCTTCCTAGCTGAGTGTTATATTTATAAGAAAGTGAGTGGATGAGTACAGCAAAGCTAAACACTGTCTTGAAGACCTGGAACCCCTAGTCCCAGTCTTTTTCATTTTTTCTACTGATTCAAATAAAGTGTTTGCACTATCCTAAAATACTAGTGTACATACACATCATACTGCTTTATGTCCAAATGTCTCCCCTGTGCCAAAACCAGGGCATTCAAGACATTTTAGAACATTCATTACTTTAATTTTGTGCTAACAAAAAAAACAAAAAACAAAAAACAAAACTGTGCTCAGGGGGGTAACTGGAGCTTCATAGTGGTAAATTTTTTCCCTCTGAATTTCTAATAGGTAAGTCATTTGGTTAAATTTTGCCCAGGATGGCTGCAGTCAAAGCTGAGGATGCAAGAGATCATGTCCTTGGAATCTAATTTATGAAATTCGACTTGCTGTTTAATATGCAATATATTCTTATACTTCAAAATTACATATGGATTTAATGGCATGGTTTAAGTAATCTAGAACCCCAATTCCAAAAAAATTATCTATCTATCTATAACCCCATATTTTATTAACAATAGAAAATATATCAAATGTTTAAACTGAGGCATTTTACTATTTCATGAAAAATATTAGGTCTTTTTGAATTTGATGGCAGCAACACATCTCAAAAGTTGTGACACAAAAGGCTGGAAAACTAAGTGGTACTAAAAAAAAAAAACAGCTAGAGGAACAATTTGGAACTTTAGGCTAATTGGCAACAGGTCACTAACATGATTGGGTATAAAAAGAGCATCTTAGAGAGGCAGAGTTTCTCAGAAGTAAGGATGGGCAGAGGTTCACTAAATAAATAAAAAAACATTATTCTGAAATTGTAAAATATAAAGACTTTGAATATGTCATCGTCTACAGTGCATAACATCATAAAAAAATTCTGAGAATCTGGAGAAATCTCTGTGCGCAAGGGACAAGACCGAAAATCAGTATTGGATTCCCGTAATCTTTGGGCCCTCAGACTGCACTGCATTAAAAACAGGTATGATTCTGTCATGGAAATCACTGCATGGGCTCAGGAACACTTCCAGAAATCATTGTCTGTGAACACAGTTCACCGTGTCATCGACAAATGCAGGTTAAAGATCTACCATGCAAAGAAGAAGCCATGTGTGAAAATTAAGTCAAATCAAGAAACACTGCCATCTTCTCTGAGCCATTTAAAATGGACTGAGGCAAAATGGTCAGAAATGTGAAATTCTTTTTGGAAAAAATGGACACTGCATCCTCTGGACTAATGAGGAGAAAAGGCTGTTATCAGCACTCAGTTCAAACATTTGATATCTTTTCTATGTTCTACTGTGAGTAAAATATGGGTTTATGAGATTTGGAAATCATTGCATTCTGTTCTTATTTAAATTTTACACAGCGTCCCAACTTTGTAGTAAACTACCACAAATACATTCTGCATTGAGTGTGGGGGGAACAGGAGGTCTATAGGGGCCCATCTGCACATTTTTGCCTACTCCCTTTTCAAGTTAATCTGGTCATGGTTGGGCCTCACCTCTCGTGCATGAGTTGTGTAAAGGCGTGTGACTCTGGCTCTGTGCCAGCGAGGAAATCCCAGTGCTTCTGAGATATCCAATAGCAGTTGCTCAAAGGACACCACACCCCTGCGGTTCAACAGTACTGTTACCTTGCAAGCCCAGAGAGACAAAAATCACTGTTAAGTTAGGAAATTAATCTAAATTACATTCTCAGATACTGAAAACAAAGGCACCATTTTTCAAAATCAAAACTTTAACAAAGGATTTATAAGTCATCAATACTGGCTTTAAAGTGGTTAAAACATCAGATTGGTTATGAGCTATTAATAAGAACCACTTTTAGAGTGTCCTTTCTTTTCTTCTAGTTAACACTTGCTTTATCTGTTTAGGCCTTTCCTTCATTAGAAAAACATCTCAATGGGCTGTTTAAGCACTTCTGTTAAAGAGCTGCCACCAATCAAGCCATTCATTCATGAACAATTTACCTTCAGAACTGCAGGCTTGGTGGCTAATTACAAAGTGAAAAGCAATTAAAACTTAACATTGTGTTATATTATTACCAAAAAGAAAGCATCAAACCCACCAGAAGGGATTTTGATAACCTTTAATTCTAAAATATTGTTCTAAAAACATGTCTTACAAGTAGTTTGTGAGGCATTAGAAAGATTGTGCCTTATTATAAAGTGCTACCAAAAACAGTGAATATTTAATTCACCTTCCGTAGTGTGCTTTGCCCACATGGACGGACAATGGTGACCAGATGAGGCCGCTCAGCGCTCTCCTCTGCATGCCGGGTGTGGAATAGAGGGAGGAGAGGAGGAGGAGGAGGAGGAAGAAAGTGGGACCGGCGGGCATGTTCTGCAGGGTGGGGGTGAATGGGCCAGGGCTGGGGGGCCCCGACAGGACGCTTTGTCATGGGTACAGAAGGGCCTGAAGCAAAGAATGGGGTAGAGGAACAAAGATTATTGCAAGTTGGATTATTGAATGTGTACTATAAAACTGAGCGAAGTTGATGTACTGCTGGTAGACCTCTTCTAGACTTGTATACAATAGAAACTCATAAGTAACACAACACCAGATCCTCATCCTGTGGGCCTGTGTGAGTGTGAAAGCAAATCCGGCTGATCAGATTTGAGTGTTTTCCATCCCATGGAGTCCAAAGGCCATTTGAGATTCCTCAAGCACCTTGCCCCGTCGGCTGAATTATTTAGGCTTCCTTAAGTCATGAAAAGCCGCTACAGATATACACACATCCACCTCAACAAAAGCTTGTGTGGCCTGGTTAGGGCTCAGCTAAATCTGCATGATTAATGAATCATTAGAGACCCACACAGCATCTTTGACGTTTCACTTTCTGGCACTGGGGTGAGACAGAGAGATGTTATCCTGTCACTCAGCAGGGCTGTGGGTTGTTTTTTTTTTTGTTTTGTTTTGTTTTGACAGAGAACAGCAGACAGAAACACAAGACCTTACCTTCAACATGAGCAGGGCCCCCATTTAATGTGAGCAAACACACACACATTCACACACAAAAGCTTTTCAGAGCGGACACAGCTCAAACATCTCATAAAGAGCCAGCTGTGGCCAGTCAGAGAAGACTGAATACGCCTTTGTATGTGAGTGTATGTGTGTGTCCTTTGTAGGCCTTTTTCACAGCAGTCATCTTAACATGAAATGATAACACGGGTGTTACTAATCACATTAATATAGGCCTAAATATATCCGAATATAAATATCAGAGACCATTAATGTCAAAATCACCACAAAAAAGTTTACTAAAGCTTACCTCGCGTCAGAATGGCTTCAAAGAAAAGGTATCAGGTGAATAATATTTGTATTTTTTTTTGTGTGTTTTTTACAGCTAAAAGCAAGATTTTCATAAAGCCCTGGTAATTTTTTTGTGGTTCCCGGTTAAAGTTTTGACTGTGACACTCATTTTTAAATTATTTTAGCTCTAAGTAAACTCGCTTCAATCCGACCAAAGACTCACCTGACAACCTTAATTTAGCGTTACGCCCCCCTTCACATCCATACCGTGCTTTCTGTGAGGGCGTCATGTCTTTCCAAACAAAAATCAAACAAACAAACAATAAAAAAAAAAACACCAAAGCTAATGAAATGCAAATAATTAAATGTTAAAAAAAAATTTTTTTTAAATAAATAAAAATCCGGGACTCTTATTTCCTGCTCGGTTTTATTCCTCCATGAGCTGCTGCTGTCATACTGGCTCTTAGCTTTCAGGTAAAGTAACGGGATGCTCTGAGAGAGGGCCCCGTAGCTACTGTGGTTGCTATGGATACAAGTCAAATTGAACGGATGAAGAGGGAAAAATACCGGAAGCTGAGCGAGTTTGACATCAAAATAAAAGACCTTGAATCAGTGAATATTGTGCTGTCTGTGGATGGTATATCTCCCGAACATCATACTTTATATATATATATATATATATATATATACATATATATATATATATATATATATATATATATATATATATATAAAAATATACACACACACACA
>VUQS01074600.1:14815-25831 GCA_015108495.1 Heterochromis multidens | reverse complement strand
GTTTCTTTAGATCGTGACATGATGTGTTGCTTTTTGAGATATTTTAGCCTACTTCACTTTGTCAGACAGGTTCTGTTTAAGTGATTTCTTGATTCAGCAGGTCTGGCAGTAATCAGGGCTGGGTGTGGATAGTGAAACTGAACTCAGCTTTCCAAAAAATGTGGTTAATCACAGTTAATTGATGATTTAACAGGAGGGGGCAATTACTTTTTCACACGGGGCCAGGTAGGTTTGGATAGCTTTTTTCTCTTAATAAATGAAATCATCATTTAAAAACTGCATTTTGTATTCACTCAGGTTATCTTTGTCTTGCCCTGTGGCAGCTGGGATAGGCTAGAGCCCCCCCGCGACCGTGAATTGGATAAGCGGAAGAGAATGGATGGATGGATGGATGGATGGATGGATGGATATCTTTGTCTAATATGAAAATTTGTTTGATGATCTGAAACATGTAAGTGTGACAAATATGCAAAAAACTAAGAAATTAGGAAGGGGGCAAATACTTTTTCACACCACTGTATCTACATGTTAATACTGAGTAACTGTCCTACTGGCCACCTACTGGCAACAAGAAGTCAGCCCTGTGCAAGGAATTTTACCCAATATACAGGAAATTTACACTGTATTCAACACATACCACAACATGACAGATGACTAGTGAGTGTTAGCTAGTCGACACAGGAAGTGCTATTTAACTACTACCTCTTGAAGTATTTAAATCATAACTTTAATTACAATATAATCACATTATTGCATGTAAATTCTATTAAAAGAAAACATAATCAAATGTATGAGGCAGGAAACCCATCAAATGCTAAATGTAATTTCAACTAAGGTGACAGTGGCATAACAATAAACTCATTCCAAAATAGGATCATGGGTTTGTCAAGGCCAGAGCTAAAAAAATTTGTTAATGGATAACTGAATTAGCTTCGATACAACACTGAGTTATCTTTTGTAAGAAATACAAAAGAAAGTTTAAAAAAGAAAATCTACAATAAGTAGTGACTTGAGAATAAAAAGATGGAAAAATCTTGTCACGAACTGTGATTACATTTGGCTTTTTTATGTAGAAAGATGGCAGCACACTGGCTGTGGTTCCATGCTATTAAGCAGAAAACTGTGTTTGTGTAGCTGACTGTGCACTGTTAGCGATAACAGCCCATTTCAGTCATTATGAACTGAATGGGAGGGATTTTTTGTAACAGTACCCAACACTTCCATCACAATAAGCAGTTTAAAAAAAAAAATTGCATCTGTAACTGCCTTACCACCAAGTCAGGA
Organism: Heterochromis multidens; assembly: GCA_015108495.1. Taxonomy (NCBI): domain Eukaryota; kingdom Metazoa; phylum Chordata; class Actinopteri; order Cichliformes; family Cichlidae; genus Heterochromis; species Heterochromis multidens. The sequence goes on along the minus strand of VUQS01074600.1, from coordinate 24,547 downwards.
TCCTGCATGAGACTTAAGATGACCTCATAGAGTAAAGGTCGAAGGTCAGATTTGAACTTGACAGAGATCCACTGTCCTATTAGCCAGATGACTCGTCTGCGAATCAACTTGTACCTGAAGGAGAGAAGAAGACAGGGTAACTTCTAGTTTAAGAGAAAAACTTTAACAGACGACTATTCTGGGCTCCTCAATTATACTGTAATATAGAGAAATTAACCAGGTGGCTCTCTAATCTTATAACCATAATGTGAATACACAGTAGTAGTTAATGATCCATTAAAAACTACTGGGCCTATTCAAATGATGAAATCTGCACTGTCATTGCTTATGCCTTATTCTGGAATTTTCTTTTTGTTTTATGGCTGCATCCTGTATGCTGGAGACTATGGTACAATTTGTGCTCTCGGGTAAATATCACTGTCACTTTATTACATCCTACAGCTATGTCCAATGTAACCAATACTCTGGTGTGACCATCACCACAAAAAAGGCATAGATAATGTCAATATTATAAAAGGAAATTTAAGTCCACAGAGGAATAAGACTTTACATATGCGCAGTGATGTCAAATCCATGGGATCAAATTGGGGTGGGCGGGAGCATGGTAAAGAAGTTATTTGTCCAGAATGATTCTATTGTGTGTGCATTTATTCAGATGAATTCATATGAGCAAGAGACTGAAAGCCTGAGGGACAGTGAAACCTGTGACTAATGACCAAATAAGTGAACTGGCCTAGTTAGAAAACCACAATATTAAAAAAAAAAAAAAAAAAGTACTTGGGTTGAGTGGTTATGTGACAAAACTAAGCTGCATGTCTAAATCGCAAGGCACTGCATGTTTGGAAATATTTTTTTCGCCAATTATATTTGGCAAGCCCACGTCAGTATCTGCTCATTTTGTATGTCTAAGGACCACCTTGACGGTAATGATAGGGATGGAAGGACAAGGGAAGAGATAGATGGGGATAGGGAGTGACACTCTTGTTGGCTTCCTGTCAAACATCCACAGGGAGACAGAGATCATAGCTTGGGCCACCAGCCAGAAGATGCTAAACAACAGTATGACTCAGGATGTGGAGATAGAAAAACAACATTGCATGTGTGCATTAGAGTTGCTGATGGACGATGATGTCAGGGATCGATGATGATCAAAGGTTAATAGCGATAGCTCACCAATCGGTGATTTTTTTTCTAATTTCCCCATTGATGCAATAAATTATTATTATTATTGGTCTGAGATTCATAATAACTTAAAACTGCCGAACCATAGCTTCATGCTGCATTTTCACATATAACCATCACTTGCAACAAGGAGGTAGCCAGACCAATAAGATTCCCTCAAGATTTTGCAGAGGCACTAAAATGCAATGGTTCTATTATGAGAGAGCAGGTATTCCAATGCCACTGGCAGTCAACAGGCAATGGGTGCAACCAGCCAACGAGCTCTCAATAAATCAAAATCCAAGCATCACTGATACAAAGAGAAATGAGTGACACTGCATGTAAATCATGCCATGATTGTCTGTTATCATACCACTCACACAAGTTAAAATCTGTGGCTATTGCTAATGTTTGATGTATTCTTTAATCCTTAAAGCCCTGAGAATATAGTGCCTTTTATCCTTTAGACTTGCACTGCTTTTCATTAATCTAACAAGAATTCAGGCTAGCAGCTTCATGTTTGAACCCTAGTTACTTTTCACAAAAGACAACAGTCCCTTAGTATCTTGGACCTAATAACATTTCCATATCGCTTTCAACACTGGAATAAGTCTAAGGGCAAGCATTTAATTAACGAATAAGCACATATATGATCAGGCGTCAACAGGCACATCCAGGCATCAACAGGCACTGACATGGGCTTTAATTAAAGAGAGTCTGTCTGCATCCAGGAGAAGGAACCAGCCAGAAAAGTTGGCAATGTGAAGTAGAAGACGCATGAGGCTCAGAACACGGTCTACAGAAAAGTTGACTCACCACAGCAGCATCGCCACACACAAATGAGATGGTATCATGAGCCAAGACTGTTAAGGACAACAATTTTTTAAATCCAAATGCAATAGTAATGCAATCAGCAAATGCTACTGTGTATACATTTAAATTTTTTATCTTTGATTCTGTGGCACAGGAATTCCAAACAAAGCTCAGGGCTGCATTTATAGGGTTATGATTAACACACAGGGGAGAAAAATTCATATAAGGAACTCATTTCCTGATACGGTGACGGTTCGTCAGTGTTTGGTTTGTGGCAAGGAGCTGTGCCGCACACAAGAAATTAAAAATTATTATATTCAAGCTATATTTTTATATACTGTGTAGTAGAAAACCAGTGACAAAATGAGTTTGAGTGTTTATACAAGTTTATACTTGTATAAACAAACAAATCCATAGAATTCTCAGTATTATTTCTGACATTACAATAAACTTGTTAATGAGTCATTCATGGCTACTGCTGAAGTGACTAACAGATTACAGATTTCCAGTGCTATGTTGCATCTGTGCATGACTGATTGAAAAAAAAATAAAAAATACTGGATATCTGCTTTAGCTGGGGAGATTACAGGTGGTACAGTCTATTATTAGTGCACTAGCAAAGTGGAAGAAAAGATTAGAGAAGCAGATGGACAGGCAGGTTGACAGAGGTATTTGTCAAAGGTCATACATGACTCATCCATGCTAAAGCCATTTCCTCCTCCACAACTTCACACAGCTGTCAGGAACCATCATACATCATTCTGGCAAGCCCACGGAAAATCCATGGACAAAAGTGAGCCAAAAGGATTTTTAAATTATCATTGAAAAAAAGAGAACCTCTTTTCTGTGGACATGTTGCACAGCTGAGGCCAATAAATAACTAATTTCATACTTTATGCTTATGGGTGCATTTAGTGTTATCATTGCTGAGTTTATGTAAAACTTGATTTTCTTAATGCCTAGATTTCCTCAGCAATGGTGGGGTAACTGATAGTAAGTAGTTCTAAGTCTGAGTGGCAAAATGTCTGTTTAGTATTCCCTCTTTTATGCCGGGTCAAAAAGTGATTCAGTCTGGATCTGAGGTTTTGATGACTGAATAGTTCTACAGCACTACCGTGTAGATTTTAGCACCAGCACTGTAAGCAAAGGTCAGCATACTCACTGGGACTCAAAGTTTATTCACTTAATGGAGTCAACACCAAGTGTAAGAGCTTGTAAGTCACAATGAGAGCAGATACAAAAGAAACTGAAGTAAACAAATATACTACAACTAGTATAAAAATGGAACCCCAAAATAACAAGCCTAACCAAGCATCTATTGGTTAGCCATGAGAGTTTTCAAACTCCAAACTAAAAATGTCAAGCCACAAAGGTGCCAAAGTGTTTCACAGCCTTCTATGCTGGCAAAGTAAGAGAAAAATAATAGAACACATAAACCATATCTGTTTAGGTTACAGAAAAAGTTTCTTCAGGCTAAACTGAGATGTCTAAGTAAATAACACTAAAAAAAAAGTCATCAGCTATGTCCAAGTACAAGGCATGTGTTAGTTCTGAATGTGTATGAGCTTCAAGACACCTCGCTCTCTCCTCTGTTCCTGTCAGGCATGATGACTCGTCACAGGTAAGACAGCTGCTTTGGCTGAGGCAGAAAAGGGAGGAAAATAGTGACAGCAAGTCAAAAATCAAAGTACTGTTTCTCATGAGGGCTCAAGTATGACTGTACACAATGTGCATCTGTGTAGTCATTATGCCAAATAGTGACAAACAACTCACTGGCTGCCTGAGGCTCACCCATAGGTGTAAGCCACACACAGCAGCTTTGCTGATGGATTTGGTGTGAATACATACACTGTTACTACTTCACACCAAGTGATGCAAGCAGACTTATCCAGGGCCTAAACTTATCATGAAACCTGCAACCTGCAAGAGGTGCAAGGGCACGATTAAAGCCTTGTAAAAAAAAAAGATTAGGAAATATCTTTTTAATAAATAAAACACAACTAGCTTGTACTGGATGAGAGGCTCAGAAGCATGTGATGGAAGGTGATTTGCCTTTGATACAGCCATTACAATTCACAACAAAATATAATTTGAACGCAAATTAAAATGTAAGTTGTTTGGCTGCTCTTGTAAGTAATTCTTCATAAGCAGTAGACTATCTTATGTTTGCATTCTTAGGCAACACTTTGCTAAACAGTTAGGGATCCACAAGGCTGGGCCTGCATCAAATTATGATATTTTTTAAAATGGAAAGAAAAAAAAAACTTTGGCAGATTTCTGTCAAAATCTAACCCTTGAGATGTCCTTCACATGCACAAGTATTCATCTCGATTTCATTGAAAGTCACTTAAAAGTCCTTTCTACCAGTCGTTTGTATTTCACAAAAACACCAAAGATATTATTAAATTTGCTTCTCATTTGTAACATTGTTTCTGACCTGTTTCTGGTTATATGGTGCAGCAAGTAAAAAAGCAAGCACGGGTGGATGTAACTAAGAACTTTACTGCATCATTCAGTCAAGTATGCAGTCTCTACATGACAGAAAAGGACGAAGCAATGACAGAAAATCCTGTGAGTGAAAGGAGTTAGGTTCAGATGGAAGTCTGCCAAAACCATTGATTCAGCTATTGCAATGATATTATCTGCATAGAGACAGGCTTTACTTGTATTAATAACAATTATACCTGTCACCTGAGCATATTACTGTGGATCTCTGTAATTCTATTATATGTGAAAATGTGAAGATCACAATATGTACGCTATATTAAACACTCCAACAGTGAATACCCAGAGGGCCAAGGAAGGCAGACACTGCAGCATCTGGGAATGTTCTGGTAACAGTGACAAATGTGCATCGAGCAAGTGTGTCAGCTAGAAAACCTGCTTTGAATGTGACGTCTGCAAATGCCAAACAGGTATTGTCCCTCTGCTTCTTGTGAGACACTGCCAAGTAAGGGAGCTATTTCAGCTATGCTGATGCTGTGTTTAATCTGGAATTACTATAGAAAAATTCTAGCAGATATATCACTTTATACTTTACTGAGTGCTCTGTGTGTGGGTGTATATACTGCCCAATTCTGTTTACATACTCAAATTATTACAAAATGTAAGTCCGCATAAAATAAATCAATACATTTTAAAGTGTGTAAATGCTTAGCAAAGTTAAGCAAGTATGTGTTATGGAGTTAGTCTCCACCAAAAAAAAAAAAAGGGTTAAGGTTAGGAACTATGGATCCACAACCATGTGCATGAACAGTGACATATTTCAAGCCACAATGCAAATGCTCCATCAATAAATGACATAAATCCAAAACACAACAGTTCAGCAAAACCACAGCAAACAAGTACTTGTTGTACTCAGACAGATGGAGCATGGACGATTTGAAATGTCGGGCAAGCTGATTAGGCCAATGAAAGTATTTAAACCAAGCACAGTCATAAGATGACCTGTGAAAGGGACTGGTGGAAGCAAACACTGAATTTCCTGAGTCCCCCTCCCTTTTTTCTTGTCTTCTACCTTAATGCTTCACACCAAATGAAGTATATGAAGCTACTATAAAGAAAAGGGGAGTTCTTAGTGGCATGGAAAAAGCAGTAGGAATACGACAGCGGTGATAAAACTCTGCTCAACTGGTTAGTAGACCATGCATGGAAACCTGAAATAAAAATCATCTAAAATCCTTTGCTTTTCATTGCCGTGTTTGTACACTCAGTCACTAGAAAAATAAACACCTTAGCTTTTCAAAAGAAGTGGTTCTCTTTCAAACCTCACTCTGTATCTCACTATGGGAAGCGCCCTCTGGTGTGACCAATTACAGAAGCTCCACTACCACCACATCTGTCCAAGACTGACCACTCACTTCAAGGACATGGGGTCCCCCAACCCCCTTTATAACCATCTCTGGCCGTTAACTGTTCACTGACGCAGTTGTAAAGGCAGTCCATTAACGTCAGTTTTTTCTGGTTTCAGGAATAATTATTACACTGTAATATATATTTTCGTCAAGGGAATATATTCTTCTAGTAGCTGTTGTCGCGTTGCAGCATACCCGCATTACAGGGGAATGCCAGTGGCGGCAAGGTTAAGGACGTTACGTCCCACCCTTGCCCAGCCGCTTGTGGGTTGACCTTCTCAGGGAAAGACCCCCATCCCCTCTGCATCACCTGTATGGGTGTCAAGCATGCACAGGTGTCGCTGGCAGACCCCGACTCCTGCGAGCACTGCCGCACAATGCCTGGCAGAATCCGAGTGTCGATGGCCTCAAAAGCCGATCCTTGTCTTTCCGACACTACAGCGAAGCCAAGCAACAAATCCAACTTAGCTGCCGCTTGCTGGGGGGGACATGGTTGAGGACCCGGAGCCGGATTTTCCTCCTCTCTTCAACCAGCTCCTCGACTCCGAAGGGGAGCGCGGAGAACGTTAACATGGATATCCTCGGCGATGATAACGATGAGGATGAGGAGGATGCTATTCTCCCTCCTGCCCAGGCGTCACAGGGAAACCACTCTTCATCTCCCCGTGACATCGATCTACATGAGATATGTAAGCGTGCAGCAGCCAGGCTGTCCATTAGCTGGCCTGCAGCGGAGGATGACAAGGGGGATGATCTGTACAACGGGAAAATATTGCCTGCTCGTCAGGCACCCGCCAAGCAGCTCATGCCCGCTGTCCCGGCATGTATGAAGGAGATAAGGCGTTACTAGGATAAATCCTTTCACCACAGAGTACCCGTCAAGGGTTATTCTGGCCTGGAGATTGCTGACGGTGAGGTTTTGGAGCTTGCCAAACCCCCAGTGGTGGAGCAGTCAGTGGCGTTTCATCTCCACCCAAATCGACGGTGCACAGTCACATCGGCAGGGCCAACCCTCCCAGGTAAAATGGAGCATTTCACAGCCTCCATGTACCAGAAGGTTTATAAATCAGCAGCTCAGTCTATAAAAAAACCTTAATGTGGTCACCCTGCCCTCCTGCTATGGCAGCAAGAGGGCATAATGTAGGCTTCAAGGGTCCTACTCCCCAGCCACTCAAGCAGCAGGCATCTCACCGGCAGGGTCAGAGAGAGGAATTACGGCAAAGAGTCTTTCGCCGCTGTCACTGCCACACCTGCTGCTGCGTGGAGCCGGGCTTCCTACACTTCACAGGGAAATAAGCAGCGGTCGACTTAGGGATGTTGGTGGCTGCCAGAACCTCAGCAGGAAGCACTCACGGAGATTCCTGCCCTGAGCACTCCGGGGACTCATTCACTGGTCCCTCCTCCCTTCAAGAAGTGGAGAGAGGAAGACTTTTTCTCGAGTTCCACTCTAAGCTGTGTAATGGCCAACAAGGTTCTCCCCGTTCACAGTCAAGGAGGAAGTTCCCTTAGTGTTCCCCGATTTATTCACTTCCCCTCAACACCTTGTGGGGTCAGTTCAGAGAGAGAGGTATGTGTGGTTCCAAACAAAAAAGTCTTCATATGGTTTTTCAATAAAATAGCCACTGTTGCAGCCAGGCATAAAGCCGAGAGAGCAGTGTGTTCAAAAAGAAATAAGCAAGAAAAATCAGAAAGTGCAGGTCAGCCTGTCGCCCGAGGAGGGCGCAGCTGTACCAGCTTTGGACTTCAATCCCCCGGGCCCCTTGGCTGCCAGGGTGGAGGAGTGGCGCGCATGCGCAGTCCAACCATAGGTGTTGACAACTGTTGCCAGGGGTTAAAGACTACAGTTTGCAACAAAACCACCCAGTTACAATGGTGTGGTGTTTTCAGTGGCTACGGGGGAAGCCGCAGGGGCTCTGGAGAGCAAAATCTCCTCCCTATTAAGCCAAGAGGCAATAACAGTTGTGCCAGAAGAGGAAATGAATCTAGGCTTCTATTCCAGATATTATCTCATTCCGAAAAAGGGGGGATTGTTACATCCTATACTGGATTTACGTTCCCTCAATTCTCACCTCAGAAAATACAAATTCAGAATGTTGACACAGAACGTGCTGTTTCTATCTATTCGACAGGGCGACTGGTTCACATCGATAGATCTACAGGATGCTCATTTCCACATAAGCATTTATCCGGCACACAGGAAATTCCTCAGGTTCGCCTTTCAGGGCATAGCCTACGAATATCAAACTCTCCCATTCGGGCTGTCGAAGCAGCACTGAACCTCTCACGGACGACGGAGCTCAGAGTGTTCGCATATTTAGACGATTTTCTAATATGCACTTCCAGCAAAGAGGAAGCAGAGAAAAACACACAGGCACTGTCTGGCTTGGGTTTTAGCATCAATCGTACCAAGAGTGTCCTCTCTCCCACTCAGAATATAGAATATCTAAGCCTTGAAATAAGCTCTCTTTCCGGGTTTTTCTGTCGCAAGGTCGCGTGGAACCATTTCGCCAGCACCTTGCTCTGTTTCGCAAGGGCAAATTGGTCTCATTAAGACCTTGCTTGTGTTTAACGGGGCTGATGGCTTCAGTAATCTCGGTCATCCCTCAGGGACTGTTGAGGATGCGGGATTTCATGCATTTGGTGTCCTCCCTGCAGCTGGATGTGAGATGTCATCTCAGCCGTGTGGTGAGAATTTCCCCCAAATGTCTGCTAGTTCTCCATCACTGGAGAGACCATGGAAGGCGGAGCTAGCCTGTCAGCAGTGGGCACTGCCTTTGCGCAGGGACCTGGTATCACAGGCACACGGGCAGATTTTTCATCTGCATTCAGAGCGGTTAGCTCTCTGGGCCTGGCACATGAAAGGCTGAATTTAATTGAGTCTGGTCTCCCTCTGAGGGTGATTGAGACCATTCAGAGTGCAAGAGCTCTGTCCACATGCTTACTTTATGATGGCAAATGGCGTGTATTTGAGAGATGGTGCGCAGCTAGGAATAATTCCTTATCAGTGCTCTGTTCCAAATGTGTTATGCTTCCTTCAGGATTTGCTAGATAAGGGAAAAGCATTTTCCACTGTTCAAGTGTATTTAGCTGCAATTTCAGCATGTTATGTTGGCTTCTGTAATACACCAATTGGTCAGCATTCTCTGATAAGGAGGTTTACAAAGGGGGCCCACAGGCTGGGGCCCACAGGCCGGGGCCCGTTGTTAAGCCTGTTGTTCCCTCCTGTGATTTACCCCCAGTTTTAAAGGTGCTCTCAGGGGCGCCTTTTGAGCCTTTAGAGTGTGTTGACTTAAAGGCACTTTCACTCAAAACTGTCCTATTGCTGGCTTTGGCTTAGGCAAAAAGGATGAGTGAGTTGCATGCTTTATCTATGCACACTTCCTGTCTGCAGTTTTCCCCCAACTATAGTAAGGTGGCTCTGTGCCCTAACCCTGCCTTCGTGCCTAAGGTTAGGGAATCTACCTATAGCTGCCCCACACTGGAGCTATTAGCTTTTCACCCCCCGCCATTTTCTGATGACAGCCAGAGGCGGCTTAATTCGCTTTGTCCTGTCCGAGCATTATGCATTTATCTCGACAGGACTAAGAGGTTTAGGAAAAGCAACCAGCTCTTTGTGTCCTAAGCTCCCTCTCATAGAGGGAAGCCTATATCACGCCAGCGGTTATCACACTGGGTGGTAGAGGCTATTGTGATGGCATATGAGGGCCAGGGACTGCAGCCTCCTGTGCACATTCCACTAGAGGAATGGCTACTTCATGGGCCCTGTTTAGGGGTGTTTCTGAGGGGGGACATCTGCGCAGCTGTTAGTTGAGCATCCCCACACACATTTGTTAGGTTTTACTGCCTTGATGTGACTGCGCCCTCACTGGCACACTCAGTACTTAGTATGGGCTCTTAAAGACAT